>JAHDVF020000620.1:0-259198 GCA_022606425.2 Lepidostoma basale | reverse complement strand
TCATTCATTCTTTCCATATGTCCAAAACCATCTTAATGATCCTTTCATTATTTTGTTCATGACACCATCATTCGCACCGCATTCACTTCTTATATTTTCATTCGGCACTCTATCATACACAGAGTATCCACACATTCTTCTAAGAGATCTCATTTCAACTGCATTTATTCTACTTTCATCCTTCTTTTGCCAGTTCCATGCTTCGCTTCCATACAAGGGTCGGTAGAAGAACACCATTGTGCACTGCCATTCTAGCTTTTTTGGATAGGTTTTTGTTTGCGATGACAACTTTAAGTGCACCATTCACTTTGTTGCCTGCCCCAACCCTTCTTTCAATATCCCTCTCTACTCTCCCATCTCTTGTAAACATACTACCTAAATACACAAACTCAACTACTTGCTCCAAGTATTCACCATTCACGCTAATGTTGCAGACTGTCGTGGTTTCTTCCTTTTCAAAAATCATTACCTTGGACTTATTAACATTCATCATCAGATCATTTCGCATGCATACCTCATACCTACAATTCACCAGGATTTGTAGTTCATGCTCGTTGTCAGCAAGTAGGACAGCGTCATCCGCATACAAGAGACAGCTTACTGACACTCCGCTCATTTTGGCACCTACATCCAACCCTTTCAGCTCTCTCATACAATTGTCCATATACAGATTAAATAACCACGGGGACATTACGCAACCTTGCTTGACACCTTTATTGATATCAAACCAGGCTGTAAGATCTCCATTTACTCTGACACTAGCAGTGCTTTCCGTGTATAGCGACTTAATGGCCGTGATCAGTTTTGTACTTATTCCATATTCAGACAATATTTTCCACAACTTTTCTCTATTAACGTAATCATATGCTTTTTTGTAAGTCGACAAATGCACAGAAAAGTTTGCGATTTTTGGCCAGAAACTTCTCTGTCAATGTACGAAGTCCAAAAATTTGATCCATACATCCTCTGCCATTCATAAAGGCACTTTGCACATCCCAAACTTTGTCACTCGTCAATTTTCTTACTCTTTCTATTAAAATTCTGCCATAGACTTTACCAACGACACTCAAAAGACTAATAGCTCTGTGGTTTCCATATTCCATACGCGATCCTTTTCCTTTGTACAGGGGTTATTAATTATTGTTTCAAATATATATATATATATATATATATATATATATATATATATATATATATATATATATATATATATATATATATATATATATATATATATATATATATATATATATATATATATATATATATATATATATAGCAGTATATATATATATATATATATATATATATATATATATATATATATATATATATATATATATATATATATATATATATATATATATATATATATATATATATATATATATATATATATATATATATATATATATATATATATATATATAATGAGTATATATATATATATATTTATATATATATATATATATATTTATATATATATATATTTTTTTTAAAAGTTCAATATAATGCAATAGAAAAGTTAAAAGAGTAATCTGTAAATGTAAGTATTCCAAACAAAATGATAATTGGTTCATTAATATGGTTTGGACACAAAGATATAGTGAATGTGGAAATAATGATTAAGAAAGTATATGTTAACAATCTGAAGGGGATAGGAAATAGAGGATGACAGTCTGTTTTCTAGAAATTTTATAATATTTTATATGAATGACATATTTCGCCTTGCTTATGCATATCAAACATTTGACACTGCCATATCACGGCGAAACATGTCACTCTAATAAGATAGGGTTAAACTTTATAATGTGAACGATTTCACAAAAATATTTAACAACATGGTTTTGGAAACAACATTTTGAGCAACTTGAAATAATTTAATGTAGAGTTTAAATACATTTTAGATATAAAATATCTTCTTCTTCTTCTTTTTCCTTAGCCTATTACCGTCCACTCCTGGACAAAGGCCTCCTCCATTTGCTTTCATGTCATTCTGTCCTGTGCAGAATGCATCTAGGTTATTCCGACGTGTCTGTTTAGATCATCCATCCACTGTAGTGGCGGTCGCCCTGCACTTCTCTTCGCCGGCGCCGTCCACGGTCTCCAAGTCAGCAGTCTTCTTGTTCACTTTTCATCTGAGGTTCTGGCTATTTGACCTGCTTTATTATCATTTTAGAGTCGCCACCCGGTGGATGATGTCAGTGACCTTTGTTTTTTATCCCCAGATAAAATATAGGTACGTTATATTTAATACATATCTTTCGTTATAACTTATAACAATAAAAAACGCGTAATTAAAATCATGATTTTATTACGAATGACAAGTTTCGCCATGCTACGATATTTGATATTGACTTTGAAAGGCGAAACATATAGTGTTCTATAAAACACAGCAAAACTTATTCGTATTATTTTTTAAAAATGGAGTTACACACAATTGTTCAAGAAAAATTACTAAAAAATATATATTGCAACGTTGCTCTCCAATTATTATGCGGCGCGGCAGTAGTGAATGTATGCAAAATAATTTGTGTGATGCAGATTTCATACGAACGTGCAATTTCATCCACTTAAACCACCCCTAAAACTGTGCGTAGTCTCATTTTTCGTTAAGTTTGGCAGATGAGTGCGCCGGGCGGGTCGGGCGGAAGGGTGGCGCGGGTGGGGGGTGAGGCAGGACAAGATTTGGCTGCGTTCCGTCTGTGGTCGTGGCCGGAGGATGTGTGGGTTCGGGTTCGATAACTTGGAGGAAATTGCTGGCTGGTGCCGGGACCGCTAGCCATTATTGGTTTTCGTCTGATGTGCTTTGTTGTGTTTTCGGTTTAATGACAAACTGCGGTGACATATTTTATAGCTTTATTATTATTTCAAACTTAAAACGTTTCTTTCTAGGTATATTATACTCTAATTTAATATGTTTAATATAATGTAATGTGTGTCCAACATATGTATAATGTCGACGTTACACACGAGTGGAAGCAAAAAAAAACATCTACATATTTTTAGCTTTTAAACGAGGTATTTAAACTAAGATTATGGTATATCTTTAAAATAGTATATAAACAAGAAAAAAGTTCGAATTCTGTAAGTTTTATTTTATTTTCATATACGAATGACAACCTTCGTGACCGAGTGGTAAGTCCTTTGGCTATCGCACCGAATGTCCCAGGTTTGGTTCCCGGTGATGGCAGTGTGATTGTCACACTGTCTTACATCTGGTGTAGAAATCACGTGACAATAAATGGGCGATAGGCTTCCTGTCACATGTCATGAGAATCAATATGATAGCTTTACTCTTTACATCAATTTGGCTAAGATAACTCATTTCTACTGAATTTATTCTACTTTCCACCTTTATTTGACAGTTTCATGATTTGCTGACATACATGAGGGTCAGTACAAGCACACTATTGTGTACTGCCATTTAAGTTTTTGGATAGACTTCATTTTGCGATGACAACTTTAAATGTACTATTCACTTTATCGCATGCCCCAACCCTTCTTTCAATATCCTTTTCCATTAGCCCATCATTTGTAAACATATTATCTTAATATACAAACTTGTTCAGTTATTCTAGATTTTCACTATTTACGCCAATATTGCTGACTATCGTTATTTCTTCTTAATTATAAATTGAAATATAGGTTTTGGCATTAAATTTCATAAACTAAGAATTTTTGCTGTTCAAGCACTTTAATATCAGAAATTTAAGAGTCCAGGAGTGACGATGCCAGATTCGTAAACTCTGCTTCAAACGCTTTTAGAGAAGACCTTTACGTTTTGATTCAAAGAAAAACTTCTATTGTTCGAAAAGGAAATTCAAAATTTAATGAAAACGTATTACATCTCGAAACTACGTTTCGGAAGTATGAAGTGCGAAACAAACCGCTTTTAATTCCGGCAACAAACGAGAAAGAAAATTCAATAGGGTTTTATAAAATGTGGCGTTTTCGCTGAAAAATAAATTTCATTAAAAGCGCCATAAATTTTCCATAGACGTTTTGCCACCCCGCCCACATCTTTCTAGCACCCACACTAATTTCCCCATTTCCCCCCACCGCCCTGTGCCACCTCCGCACACTGCCACCTTCACCTACCTCCTCACCCATTCTTCTACCCTAATACCGGCAGCCCACCCATATTTACGGGGTGCAAATGAAAAGTCTGTCCATTTGCGGCATGTTAATATTTCTTTATATATATTTTCTGTTTAAGATCCTATATTTAAATATGTAAATTATTTTTTAATGTAAATTATTCTTTAAAAATGTAGTTGATTTAATTTATATTCTTGATCAGCTTGTCTCTATCCACTGCTGAACGTAAACCTCACCACCCCTATGACATCCCTATCGGTCTCTCACCAGTGTTATCCAGGCCATTCCAGCTGGCCGCAATACATCATTGCTCTACCTGACACTTCTTCAGCCCATTTAGGAGCTAAATGTGGGCTTAGCCCAGCCCACATTTAGCTTCATTAAGTATGCCCAGCCCATTGCCACTTCATCCTTGCAATGCGTATCCCTATGACGGTGACCCTGGTATGTCTTCTAATCTCCACGTTAGGTATATGGTCTCTAAGTGAGATAGCCAACATGGATCTTTCCATGGAACTACTTCCTTAGTTAACGTCCATGCCTCGCATCCATAGGTGCTCCAGCACTTTGGTTTTTAAATTTGGTGGCATGTCCGACTTGAAGATGTTGCCCAGCTTTCCAAATGCAGACTAACCGAGATGTAACATATTCTACTATCAATCTCCTTGTCTTGACCCCCTATTCCAAAAGCCAACAGATGACCGTGGTACACATATTCATCCATCACTTCTACATTTTAATTGTGGATTTGAATGTCTTCAATTTCTTTAATAAACTTTATTGTTTTTAAATAAAGCAAAAATATTAAATAACACGTAGAAATAAAAATGTTTAATATGACGTTTTTCCGAAATTTCCGTTTTTTTTTTGTTTGCATAGTTTATTACTAACGTATAAGAATAATAAAAAAATAAACAGAACATTTAATAACTAAAAATAATCATATAATAAATCATAAGATAGATAGTGCATCCCTGAGGCAACTCTCACTAACACAATATATTTCGACCTCCAAGGCGAACCGATTGAACAAAGATATTGCTCTACCCATGGGCCTAACGATTGGCAGGTTGGTTCTGCAGCAAACTGTTGAATTGCATTCAAAAGCGTTTTTCGCAATGTATTATATTATAAATCTAAAATTAACCCCCTCCCAAAAAAACAACCTTTTTTTTCATTCATAATAGCTCAAGTTTCCAAATATGATAATTGCAAGTAAAATTTAAGTAAAAATAAATTTTACGTTTGTTTAATTTATAAATAAATAGTGAACATTGCCAATTCTTTAAATTTAAATTGTGCTACATAGAAAAATCACCACAAAGGTCAAGTAATTACATCATATGATAATACCTTGGGTTATCCACAATACGCAGATATATGTAACTTCCGGATCGTGCCTTACATAACCCGGGTTAGCCGGAAACACGCACACCGATACGAAAATGGTGTTCTCACACATCCGCGGGAAAAAAAATCTACATCCGGTAGTGTGCACGGTGATCCTATTGGCCGAAATGTCGTTCCAAGTGGCATAGACAGTTAGCGGATTCCGTGAACATTTTTATTTTATTGCACTTGGGTGGTTTTCCACATGCTTGAAATGATGTTTTATATCACCGCCTGAACATTAATAGTATAACATGACTGTCAATATGTACATATATCATGGGAATCTTAATGATTATATTATGTAGTCCATTGTTTTGGCCGAAACACTATGATACCGAAACATTATAAACTGTTAAATAATAAAATATTCTTTTCATGATTTAATTGTATCTCAATAGAGACGAAGATGCAAATTGGAAACTGAATATGGTTGATCAAGGTGTTTACAGGACTTATGACCTATCATTGGTTGGGTTAAGTGCACACTTTATGTAATTACAACATTCCCCCTTCCACCTTTTTAATGATTATGTCTGACAAATTTTTGAATGTTGTATATATGTTAAAGTACAACGGCAGAATTCACATGTCAGTTTCAATGTGCCATCTATGAAGATTTTGATTACATTATTTACTTTTTTTTTAAAGATTAATCTATATAATCCACATACTTACGCCATCTATGGAGATCTATATAATCTTCATCTATCTATATCTAATCTTCATCTGTCTAATCATCTATCTATATAATCAACATACTTATTTATCACAATTGTATTTTTGTTACAATGTAAAATTTTCGTGATTTTTCGAACCTTTACGTGTATTTGTTCCTATGTCAATGTGAATAATTTCTTTGATATAACTTTGAAGTTTTTGCTAGAGTTGAGTTAGGTACCTAATTATTTTAATTAAAAGAACGGTTAGTTACTATTTATAGGAGAAAATATTAAAGGTGGAAAATATTGTAATAATAATCATAATAATAATAAAATAACAGTAAATAGAAGGAACAATTACACATATTATAGAGTCAAAAACAATGAAACAAAATATATTAAAGACGATACACAATCAAAGGAAGTAGATTAAATTAATAGGGAGGTGACAAATGTTGAAATTATTATTTTTTTGGTAGATTGTATAGAGGAAAAGCTTTTAATGTACTATATAAAAATGGGTAATAAGCTGGAATTCGGTTATTTATAACATTCGATTTACATTTCTTTGCCTTTAAAATTTCAAAATTTTCTAATTTCTCTAATTTTTGGTAATTATTTGCTATATAAAAAAAACGTGTTTTTGATTTCGAAATGATGGTCAAAATTCACACAATGAATCACCATCTACGAAAAAATGTTTCTGTTTATCATACAAATTTACATATAAATACACATAAAGGTTCGAAAAATCACGAAAATTTGACATTTGATATATTATTGTAACACCTGATGATGTCAACATAGGTTGACGAAACAGCTGTCGCGTAAAATAAAAATACAATAGTGATACATGGTATTTTTCCTTTGGGTATGCTAGGATATAACTCCCTTGAATTGGGAAGGGAAGGGTTTACAGCGACACAAGCTTTCAAGCTGATTTGGGACTTTACTGAGAACCCCTACGTTTTGGAACAAATAGGTATTTTTTTTCCGATGGAGAACCAAACTGCTTTTGGTGATGCCGGTAGGAATAGCAATTCAAACGTTAAATTTTATCGCCTTCGATTTGAACATTTTTAGTGACAGTGAGGAGGCAGTGTTTATGAAAACTATAAAACGAGTATATTATCAATTCTAGAAGGAGTTCTGTCTTATTGACGTTTTCATATTTGGAATCCTTCTGGTATATGGTTTGTAACCAAATTTATGATAAAAGATTATTACAGTTCATTGAATATAATTTATTCGGGATCTTACTGTGATGGAATGAACTCCTTAAAGTAAAGTTTGCAAGATCATCAAAACGTTAGTTTATGAGAATTTCAGAATACCCTGAAATAATAAAGATATCTAGATAATAAAGATATCTTTACTCTTTCTCAAATAGATGGCTTAAACTGTTATTAGGTTTGTAATATCTTTGAGTGAATAAATAAATAAATTAATTGAACATTCTAGAAGAAGATGTCTTGGGATATACCTAAGGTACCAGAAACTCTGATTCTACCAACCGTGACAATCTACGCACGTATTACGTCAAGAGTCTTAGAAGTTTGCGGAACGGCGATGTATGATAGAAGTTTTTACGCTCTTGGAGCGTGTGTGTCACGATGTATGAATGTAGAATAATTCATGAGGTATGCCAGGATATGTCAGGTATATTTTCTATGCTAACCCATCAGAGAATATTGCGTGATTATAAGTTAGTTAGTTTTTGTGAAGCTAGTATTTTTTAGTTTAATATAGAATCCACCCAAGGCGGACTTAAGCAGAACACGCCATAATTTAATAATTAACAGAATATTGCTTACATTTATTAAAATTATATTATATATTTTTTTTATAATGATTAATTGTATCTCAATAGAGACGAAGATGTAAGTCGTTTTTCTGGGAACAGAATGTAGAGGCCGAGGCGCTAACAGGACGCTAGCATATATACAAGTTCCAAAAATTTGTCAGATGTGGTGGTCATAAGAAGGGCGGAATGGGGAATGTTGTTAAACATAAAGCGATCGCAACCCCACTAATGACAGGTCATAAGTCCTGTAAGCGCCTCGGCCGCCACATTCTGTTCCCAGAATAACAACTTACATCTTCGTCTCTATTGAGATACAATTAATCCTTATAAAAAATAAAAATTATCCTCAATGGATAAAATCCAGTATTTGTCTACAAGAATTTGTATACATTAAAAATATTATTTTATATTAAAAAAAATAAGGTTGGAGCTGGCAAAAATGATGAAAGTAAGGTAGAAATTAGATCACTACGAATGATGTATAATGGAATATCGAAATTCAAAATAAGAAAGGAATGTAAGGTAGATGATTGTATCATACGAGTAAGTTACATTAAAAAATAATCCCTGAGATTGTTTGAACATGTGGAATTAATGAACGAGAAACGAATGGTTAAAAAGTTGCATACAGCAGTGTGAGTGGAATGAAAAGCTGGAGACGACCAAGGAAAGCATGGCATGATCAAATTAGTAAATTATTAAAATACGGCTACAGTCGAGGTCGGGAAAATCGACGAGCCTGTATGTTGCGATGTATTCATATAGAGAAAGCTCGAGACGTATGTCGAGACAGAACAGTATGGTGGTCCATTCTCTATCCCTACCCCTTCAGAGAGACTGCGTGATAATTAGTTAGTTAAATAAAAAAAAAATAGAGAAGCACGGAACTTGCAAAAGAAGGATAAAAGTAGAATAAATGCAGTTGAAATGAGATCTCTTAGACGAATGTGTGGATAGTCTGTGTATGATAGAGTGTCAAATGAAAATATAAGTACACAAAGCGGTGCGAATGATGGTATTATGAACAAAATAATGAAAGGATCACTTAGATGGTGGTAAGGACACATGGAAAGAGTGAATGAAGAAAGAATAGTAAAAAAAGTTCGATGTAAATGGAACTAGAAATAGAGGAAGGCCGAGACACGATCGAATAAATCAAATATTGAATGTCGACCACGTGACGAGTCAGAGAAATCGACGCGCGTGCGTGACACGATGTATGAATGTTGAGGAATCGAGAGAAATATGTCAGAAAAAAAGTGTGGCAGTCCATTCTTTCTGCCTACCCCTCCGTGGAGACATCGTGATGGTTAGTTTGTTAGTTAATTATTAAAGAATAGCAAAGTCACATTACAATTTCATTTATGCCGAAAGTTCATTGGTACAATATTTTATTTGTCTTTTTCTTTTTTATATACTTTATATATACAACTTTAAAAAAATATATATAACAGACATGTTTCGGACAACCGGTCCTTCCTCAGTGATATTATAAAGATACATATTTAAAAATGTTTACAAATATGATCAGCTTTTTTAGGAATGGTTTATTTACACTATTTGTTCATTTTTGCGATGGTTAGTTAGTGTATTATTGTTTCTTGAACAATGATGTAAAACTACATATTATATAATTAATATGAATGAAAACGTCAGTTTTCTAGAAGTTTGATTATATTTTATCGGAATGACATGTTACGCCCTTCTAAGGCATTATCAAATGTATGTCATTCCCATAAAATATAATAAAACGTCTAGAAAACTGATGTTTTCATTCGTATTAATTAGTTAGTTAGTAAATTTAGATCCGTTTATAAAATTAAAAATTGCGAAGTAATCGCGTTCAATGACGAACAAGTTATAAGACGCGGCACATTTTTTCGCGAAAGAAGAACGTAAATGCAGTGAGAGCGCCACCAAATTTTCGTTCCGATCAATAGTTTCTGTCTGTCTCAGCGTCATTCCTTCTCTCTCCGACCTCCCCTTCTTTTCGTTGCACCCCCATATCAATTTTTCGTGCACTTTTTATCTTATTTCCCACCCCTCAGAAACGCACCCTCCACGGGAGTGGAAGGAGTCGGGGGTGGCCTATTGCTTTGTTATTTTTCTCAGGATATTTTAACCCCTTCAATGTGTGTTTTTGAGTGTCTGTGTCTGTGAGACTACGTAGAGCTATGTTCAATACGTATCCATAAATACGTTTTCTCAGATGTCTTCCTGATGCTGTGCTTTTTGACAGCTTTTAAATTGCATTCTGAGATTCATGCGGTTCATTTGGTAACGCTTATAAATGACAGTTTTTTAATAACAAACTTTGTCTATTATAATTCAAGCTTTCGTGATGCTCTTCTTGCATATAGATAGGATCAAATGTGAAAATTGCGATAATACTCGTACACCGTATTTTCTAAATTTTCTTCTTAAACCGATTTGATGCTTTTTAACGAGATATACAAGTGTAAAAAGGGATCTTCAAGACTATGTGTCGGATATATGTGTACAAAATGCTATATATAATATTAAATATTTATCTAATTGTTATTTATAAAACAACAATACCCTTCACTATGCCCTTTTATTAATTTTTTTTTAAAGGAACATAGAAGTTCCCGCCACATACCCGAGGCTGTTACAGGGCGTAGCGGCGCCCCTTTGTCAGCCTCGCTCGTACACTTCCTGCGCCTGTCCCCGGTCCATCCGGTACTAACATTTAAAGACGGCAACAACAAGGGGGTGCCAGACCACATTTAATCTACTCCATGTTACTTCTACTCTCCTCTGTACTTTGTTGAATAAATAAGCATAATATATAATACATAAACATTTAAGAAACATTATATAAAAGATAAAAAGAATGATACACCACAGGAATATCACTATGCCCTAAAAATCACCCTCAAATATGCATTTAAAACATTAAAAGTACGTGATTTATTGACTTCATTTTTACTCTAGGCGTAGGAGTGCGCCCAGAAGAATATAATTGTACTTTTACTATATTATATACTTTCTAGTTAAAAATTGAAAAAAAAAGTTATCCATGGTATTTACAATCCAGGAATACGTTCTCTACAGCTATAGCAGAGCAAGGGGGCATATTTTATTTTATGCCCCAATTTACCGCACAGAGGCGTTTCAAAGTCCTGTATTGAAGGCGATTCATTTTCTAAACTAGGTGCCAACTCATATACGAGTAGAGCTCTATAGATGTAATCATAGTTAATTTGTGAATATCTCTAAAGATAAGATCAGCAAAGAGATAACTGTCATATTTCTATTCACGTGTTTCTATGAATATTTTATTTGATATATTATTTTACACCTTTTACATCGATTTGGCTTGCGCTGTAATGATGTTAACAGCTTTTCAATAAAGTAATAATAATAAAAATAATTAAATAAAGATAAAATATTTACAAATATTTGTAAATATTCTGTAAATGTAAATTTGTAAATATTTGTAAATATTCTGGTCAATTCTTTGGCGTATAAAATAGGAGTGATACTCCAGGCGACTTCTAAAACAGTGCGCTAGGAGGCGGTAGCCTCTTCGCATTGTGTTAATAAAGTAGTTTGCTAAATGCTAAACAATCATTCTTCATAGATGGCGTTAGTGGGAGGATTGTATAGATTAATCTTAAAAAATTAATTAGTACAATCAAATCTATATAGATGGCTAACTGGAACTGACACGTGAAGATAGGTATGGATTTGGAGTATATATACAACTTCCAAAAATGTATCATGCATGATCATAATAACAATGGTGGAATGGGGAATGTTGTAATTACATAAAGCGTGCGCTTAACCCAACCAATGACAAGTGATAAGTCCTGTAAACACCTTGATCATCCATATTCAGTTTCCAGTTTGTTTCTTCGTCTCTATTGAGATACAATTAAAAATAAAATATTTATTTGAACTCGGACTTACACAGGGTTAACCTAACCCTGTTTTATATTTCAAAATCAAATCTTTAGTTGTACATTATTAGATGTTGCGTGTTTAATACGGTGAATACATTTGATCTGGAATTATCACTTCATAGCATATGGGTTATTTGGCGTATCTCAAAATTTCCTTTACATTTGTTTGCACATCTCATAAATATTATATGTTATTTGAATACTAGAACTTGTTCTCAATTATTTTTCATGACAGTGATATAAACGTATGTTTTGCACATATACGTGTTTCGTATTTTTTGTTAAATTAAAATAATTTAAAAAGAAATAACAATTTTTTATTGTTGAAAACGCATTTATTGAAGTTTTATTATATTTAATGGGAATGACTTGTTTGTTATTATATTTAATGGGAATGACATTTGATGATGCTTTAGCAAGACGAAATATGTAACTTTCATAAAATGTACTAAAACTTGTAAAAATATATTTTTATTCATATCGAAAATTTAAAAATGATCCCCATTGTACAAAATTGAGAGAGTTTCAATTTATTTCAAGATCTTTCGTAATATTCATGTGCAGAAGTTGCTGTTTAGCTCTCTGATGATAAGTCGGTTGGAATTTAGTTCCATTTTTTGGGCGCCGCATGAGGTTTGATATTCCCTGATGGTGGAGAGGCTGCAGAAATTTCTGCGATACCACTATCTTAGGGAGTATGGATATTACCCGGGGCTCTTTCCAACTGATTTCTTGATAGGGATGCTGGGCAACCAGCTACTTGAGAGGGCACGAGACATTCATTTGGGTGTTTACTTTTTTCGACTGATAGGCGGTTGTATACACAACTCAGAAATCCTGAGGGGTGTAGGTCTATTCGTCGCTGATAATTATCTTCGACAAAGGGGCCATAAATTAGTTTATCTCCCACGATGCAGAGTCAACCTGCCAATGGTTATGCCGGTAGGTAGAGCAATATCTTTACTAAATCGTATTACCTCGGAATTTGGCGTTTGGAATTATTTTGTGATAGTCTTTTTTTATTATTTTATTATGTTTTACTTATTATTGTGTATCTCCAACTTGTATTCTTAGGGTATTAGAAAATAATTCTGTAATACTTAGGATATATTTAAATAAATAAATGAAATGTAATAAATAAAATGAAATAACTCGAGTACTCAACATGCACTAATGCATAACAATAAAATTTAATTACATAACTAACTAACTAACTAACTATACAACACGCCGTCTCCTCGAATGAGTAGGCAGAAAGAATGGACTACCACACTTTTCTTTCCTTTCTTTCTTTCGTTTCCTCAACATTCATACATCGTGGCATGCACGCGCGTCGATTTTTCTGACTCCTCACGTGGCCGACATTTTATATTTGATTTATTTGATCGTGCCACGTTTTCCTCGGTCTTCCTCTATTTCTAGTTCCATTTACATCATTAACATTTATGCTTTATAATCGGTTAAATATATTTTCGATTTTAAATAGACTGCTTGCTTAATATTATAAATAGTTTATTTCCATTTGAACACAACATCTGAAAGTTGTTGCTTTTGGTACATTGGTACATTGTGTCGGGAGCGATGAGGAAAGAAAATGAAAAAACACGACTTTCCTTCAAAACTTGGAAGTAATATTGTATTTTGGTGTAATGTGCAGTTAAAATAGGTAACAAAAACATATATTACATCAGATTAGATACTTTCATAAAGTGTACACCAAGTTTGTAACTGTTAGGCAAAAAAAGATATGAGCATTATCTAGTAAAATAAGAGAAATAATAATTAAATTTATATATGTGTTAATGAAGAAAGATATCGAAAGAAAGGTCGGCGTTGGGAACAAAATTAATGGCGCTCTCAAAGTCATCTCTGAAAATAAAAATCGACGACCTTCGTGGCCGAGTGGTAAGTGCATTGACTGCCACTCCGAAGGTTCCGGGTTCGATATCCGGCGAGGTCAGTGTGATTGTCACACTGTCTTTGGTCTGGTATAGAATTCACGTGACAATAAAATAGCGATAGATTAGATTATGCCTAGAATGTTCCGAGAATCACTATGATAGCTATAATACCCTTTACATCGATTTGGCTCATGCTGTCATGATGTAAAGAGCGATATTTTAAAAAGAAAAAGAAGAAAAGAAGAAAAAAATAGAAATATTTCAAGTTTTCCCTGGCCTGGCAGGTCTCGGAGCTGGCAAAAAAGGATGAAAGTAGGATAAATGTCGTAGAAATGAGATCACCGAGAATAATGTTCAAGAAAACGATATATGATAGAATACCGAACGACGAAATTAGGAAGAAATGTATGGCAGATGATTGCATCAAAAGTTAAATTAATAAAAATATCTCGGAGATGGATTTGGACATATGAAACGAATGGACCAGAGAAATTTGGCTTGAATGTTGTCTACAAGCAGTGTGAGTGGAAAGAAAAGCCGCTTAAAAACCAAGAAAAGCATGGCATGACCAAATTAATCAAATACTGAAAGGCGGCCATATTCGATGTCGGAAAAATCAACGAGCGTGCATTATATGATGTATGAATGTAGAGGAAGCTAGAGAGGTATGTCAGGACAGAACGTTACGGCGGTCCATCCTGTCTGCCTACCCCTCCAAGGAAACGGCGTGATGCTTAGTTTAGATTTTAATTTAAGGGTCTTACTGCTCTTCAGAGAACAAGTCGCTAGACGTACATAAATGGCTGTAGATCGGTCACACCCTGAGACGGAACCAGGCCTACATTACTCAGGGCGTACTTGACTGGTCCCCTGTGGGTGGAAAAAGGAAACGAGGCAGACCTAGAGCCAACTGGAGAAGAATCTTGTAGAACGAAGTTAAGGTGGCAATGGTTTTGGAATAGTTTTAGGCATCAGGCGTGCTATAGAGCCGGGCGAAGAAGGACTATTGAAATCCTATGCACCACAGATGTGTGACAGTACAAAAAGAATAAGTATTAATTAATAAGTATTTGGCAGTAAAAAATAGAATTGAATTAAATATAGTGAAATATTTTAATTTTTTGTTTTTTAAAAAAGGATCTAAAACTTCTTTTTCAATATGCTATCATCTTCAGTGTTGTCATCTGGAAAGTCCACAAAACTTGTTTGGTCCAAACTGTGTCTGCCCTTGCTTCACCGCTTTATGTTTAATATGTCTTCTTCTTCTTCCTTATTGTAGACCTATGTGGTCTGTTCTCCAGAGTGTTGCTCCTCCTGTGAGGTAGATTCCCAGCTGTCTTCCATCTTTTATGAGGTCTTCCACAAGGACGAGTCCCATGAGGCTGATTATGCAATGCAATGTAGGGGAGTCTGGTGGTGTCAATTCTTAGAACATGATCGTACTAGTCCCTTTTTCGCTGTCTGCTCCATCTTATAATATCCTCAACCTCACATATCTCTCTTATTCTGGTGTTCCTCACGCGATTTCTCAGTGTCTTGCCTGCTATCGTCCTCAGTGTCTTCATTTCTGCCTCTTGTTCAATATGTGATATCGATAAAAAATAAATTTATTATTAAGTTAATAAGAGTAATATATTACGCCTTGCTAGGATATGCTAATAAGTCTTAGCATTTCATAATGCTCCAGCAAGGTAAAAATGTTACTCCAAAATAATACAATACAATATTCAAATAAATAGCTGAACATTAAACAAATATAACATATTATGATGACCGGTTTTGCCAGGCTTGCTGGCATTGACAGCCTTTCCTTCATTATATATTTAGCTTTGTTTTATATTTTGAAATAGGGAAACGCACAACAAACCTACACATACAACAATTCTTGTTCAGAAATTTGTTAATAACTAATTCAATAAGTAGTTATGCATATGATAATGCATTTACGCAGAGTGGCGTTTCATTACATTTGCCTTTCCTCACTTGTCGGAAGTGCGAGAGCAAGAGAGATGCAACAATACGGGAGAAGGGGATACAGATACGCGAAAATTGAGCCACAGGTGGCGTAACCATGTACAGTCTCAACATTTCGTATCTTTCTCGCATAAAAGTATCATGTCAAAAGTAAGAATAAGTAAAAAGGTTAAATAGTTTACGGCGATGAAATAAAATATCATAATTTTGCTTTGTACCTTTTTCATAAAGGGTAAATTTTATTCGTTTTTACGAGATCAATATCATCCAAAACACCCGAAGCGAAACTTAAACCTGATTTTGGATTGTGAAACATTCATGAAAATGGTTAGTAAAATTGTGGTCGGTTGTAAAAAGGGTTAGAGTATTTCATGTTTGATTTTTGTATGACCGCAAGAGGAAACATGCTTTTGGTACCGGGTTTTAAAAAAAAATACAAATGAAGCTAGACTAGCGATATTTTCCGTGCCGACTGCAAACTGTTGCTTGGCTTCAGTATAGATTGGTCCAATATTGTTATAGCAAAGTTTGCGTCTGTGTAGGATTGCCCCGTGGTACAATGTTTCGAGTAACATACTTATTTCACGTAAAATTTTATATAAAACGTGGTCTAAGGGTAATTCGAGGTTCTAGATCTGAAGAATGTGGGTTCAATATCATTTAATCTCAATTTTTAAGCTTCTTCTTCTTGCTGTAGACCTATGTGGTCTGTTCTCCAGAGGGTTGCCCCTTGAATGGTGGATTCCCAGCTGTCCTGCAATCTTTAAGGAGCTCTTGCACGAGAGCGAGTCCAGTGAGGCTGGTTATGTAGTGCAATATAGGGGAGTCTGGTGGTATTAATTCTTTGGACATGACCGTACCAGTTCCTTCTTCGTTATCGACTCCATTATATAATAAGCTTAGCTTCACATATCTCTCTTATTCTGGCATTCCTCATGCGAACTCTTAGTGTTTTGCCTGCTATCATCCTCCTTCCATCTCGGAAGTCCTCATTACTTGTTTGGTCCTGAATATGCCTGCCCTTGCTTCAGCGCTATATGTTATAATTGGTTTTACGCATCCTGTTGCTTAAACGTAAAGCATACGTCCTTGGTTAAGGTCGTATGACCTGTTTGTGACCTTTTCCAAAACACCGAAAACATGTAACCTGGTTATAGAAAATCAACACATAAAACAAGGTCAGGACGTTCAAGTATCTAGGCATAGACCTGGTGGGAGGAGATGATATGCGGAAAGAAATACAAGCCCAAGTAAACAAGGCAGCTGCAATCTCTGGGGCTCTAAAATCCACAATATAGAAAAATAAAGACATTGCCACTAAGAGTAAGATGATAATCTATAAACCATGCGTAAGACGAATACTAACATATGGCGTCAAAGCAAGGGCAGACATAGTAAGGACCAAACACGTTTTGAGGACTTCCGCAATGAAGACACTGAGGACGATAGCAGGCAAGACACTGAGAGATCGCGTGAGGAACGCCAGAATAAGATAAAAATGTGAGGTTAAGGATATTATAAGATGGAGCAGACAGCGAAAAAGAGACTGGTACGGTCATGTTCAAAGAATGGACACCACCAGACTCCCCTATATTGCATTTCATAATCAGCCTCATGGGACTCGTCCTCGTTGAAGACCTCATAAAAGATGGAAGGACAGCTGGGAGTCTACCTCATAGGAGAAGCAACACTCTGGAGAACAGACCACATAGGTCTACAACAAGGAAGAAGAAAAAGAAGAAGACCTGTTTGTGATTGTGAATTGTCCTAGATTGATGATGTCCAGTCATCTCTCCATTTATTTAGCGGCCTGGGGGGCATTTATTACAATTTTTGCGAGTCTTGTATCCTCCATGCGGTCTACTCGTACATGATCCATCCCAAAAATGTTTTCTGCTTTTTCCCCATATCTTCAACAAATAAGACAGACCATATCATCTCATTTTTGATCAGATTTATGAGAATTCTGCGAGGAATTTATTATATTTTGCCGAAATTTGTTATTCACCAATTTTTTTATATATTGTATAATTCTAGGTTCTTATAAATTATAAATTTTTTGGTTAATTTATATCGTTCTCCCGATGATGAAGGTGTTAGCCTTAGAAACATGTCGAGAAAAATATATTCAAAATTGGATAAAATTGTTTTTAATTCATAAAAATTCGTTATTATAGAATTCCATAGTGTAAACGCCTTAAGTTTATCTAAAATGTATAAAAAATAATTATATTTCTTTGATTCAAAATAAAATATTTTGAAATATTATTTAAGATAAAAATATTTCTCTTCTTAAATGATGAATCAAATATGGTTATATTATATGATAAATTCTTTCACAGAGTTTTTTCATCGTATATAAATTAAGTCACAATGAAACAATGGAACTCACGAGGAATGTTTTTATAAGCATGGAACTGTATTAAGTCTGTGTATAATATATTTTACAGTTCCACATTTTCATGCAAGATAATTGTAGAACTATAATATTTCAAATCATTAAGTGTATACTTCTTCTTCTTTCTGTATCCTGTCAGGTCTCCCCAACGTTGACAATCACCCTTGAGTAGGCCTTCTTCATAGTGATGACCTGGGGAAAAATATCCAGAGTGATATCCCCTTGCCTTCTCTGGAGAATTTTCTGTCGGGGTTACCTTCCCTTAGCTGGGTGTATCCAGTTTTATGGCGCTGGAAGCTCGCCATTCGTCCTCTCTCTATCTGCTATGGCACTAAGTAATATGTGCCACATTGCCCGGGGTTTGTGAGGTCTTTAAAAAGACCTCTCGTGGACGCTAGAGAGTTGGACTTGATAGTAGGGGCATACTTTCCAGCAAAACATACCCCATCGTAGCCCTACAATTCCCCTTTTGAACCCCCTAAGTGTATATACATTATATTTGTTCACTTAACATATTAATTATTTCTTGAGCAATGTTAAAATTAACTAACTAAGTATCACACCGTTTCCATGAAGTGGAAGTCAGTAAGGATGGACCGCCACTCTGCTCTGTCCTGACATACGTCTCTAGCTTCCTCTTCATTTATACATTCTGACTTCGAATGTGGCCGCCTTTAAGTATTTGATTAATTTGGTCATGCCATACTTTGCTTGGTATTCCAAGGCTTCTCTTTCCACTCACACTGCTTGTATACAACATTTTAAGCATTTTTCTCTCGTCCATTCGATCCTTGTTTTAATTTTACTTTTGATGCAGTTTTCTGCCTTACATTTCTTACTTATTTCGTTATTTGTGTTTTCCTGCACATTCTTTCTAGTGATCTCATTTCTATGGTATTTATCTCACTTTCATAAATTTTTTGCCAGCTCCAAGCTTCGCTTTCATACATAAGGGTTGGCACTAGAACTTCATTTTCCCGTTTTTGTTGAAAACATACGACGACCTTCGTGGTCGAGTGGTAAGTATATTGACTGCCACCCCGAAGGTTCCGGGTGCGAGCAGCGTGATTATCACACTGTTTTTGGTCTGGTGTAGAATTCACGTGACAATAAAATAACGATAGAGATTAGCTACCTATCACATGTCACGAGAATCACCATGAGAGCTATGGTACCCTTAACATTGATTTAGCTCAAGCTGTCATGATGTAAAGAGCGATTCTACAAAATAATAATATTAATCATTGTTCAAAAAACAATAAATAATATTAATAATAATAATAATAATAGTAATAATAATAATAATAATAATAATAATAATAATAATAATAATAACATTTGTGTACAATAATTAAATAACATTAGCTAATCGTCACCCCATCTCCCATCAAAAATTGTTTCCTTACACAACATTATAAATCAAGTAATCGATAATTAGTACGTTTAGTTTAAAACTAATTAACTAACCATCACGACGTATTACTGAAGAGGTATGAAGAAAGAATGGACTGCTACACTGTTCTTTCCTGACATGCATACCTTTTGGTTCTTCAACATGCACACACGTCGTTCAATGCCTAAGTCAAGCCAAACATACTATCATTCCTTTAAAATATTATCAATTTTCTAGAAAATTTTGGTTTTTATTTACGAGTATATAAAATATAGACAACTTTGTAAAATCATAGTAATTTATTCATACATTTTTAATTTTTTTTATCAGATAACATATATTCATGAAAACATCCGATTTTCAATCTTCTTCTGCTTTTTTTAGGACTGTGTCCTGTTATTTCTCGGAGCCTGTTCCTTGAATGTAGATGTCCAACTGTCTCGCCATCTTATGGGTGGTCTTCCTGGAGGTCGATTTCTTGTTGGTACTTAATTTGCGGCTATATTTATCACTCATTCAGAACATGCTCTTTCCACATAATCTCTCCAGTAGCGTCTTCTCAGTCTTCCCCATCGCACGACATCTTCTACATTGCAGATCTTTCTTTTTTCAGAATTTCTTATTCTGTCTCGAAGTGTCGTTCCCGCAACGGATCGGAGAGTCTTCATTTCTGTGGTTCTTAGGAGACTTTTGCCGATTTTCAATAATTATTAAAAAAATTATGGGAGCAATATATTTTGCCTTGCAAGAACATTGTGAAATGTGATGAGAATCAAATATATCTACGTTTATAAACTAGCGGTAAGGAATACGGCTATCCGCAAAATTTGCAAGGTGAAAGATGTCGTGAGATGGGGCAGACAGCGCAGAAGGGACTGGAATGCGCACGTGCAGAATATGGATCTCATCAGAATCCCACATGCTGTGGCGCATCAGATTCCTGCTAGCTACCATCTTAAGACCACTAAAGAGATGGAGGGATAGCTGGGAGTCGACCTCCCTAGAGAGTTCAGCTAGATTTCAGGAATAGACCAAAGGTCTTAAAGAAGAAAAATAATAAGAAGAAGTAATCTAGAGCTTAACAAATTGATCTGTATTTATTTGTAAACGTTAATGATTTAATTCGTATCAATAATTCAATCTAAAATTTTCAAAGTTAAATTTACAGAGACTTACAAGAGGTATGCATCAAATCAGTTGTTAGGCGCAATGAAATAAAAAATATCCAGACCGTTAACAACAACAAATGAAATAAATATTTCACAGAAATATCTTAGTACAGAACCGCTTAAAGGTAATGACCCTTCAATATAGGCGGTAGAATTCTTTAAAGTATTGCTAAATGGTACCATTTGTAATAAATCTGCCGCCTTTTGCCGCCCGAATAAGCATACAAAAAATAAATTAGCTAGAACTCAAAGCCGCAAGAATCTAAAGAAATTCCAAGTGATCCTTACAATGCGCGACGCAGGAATTTATTTACATAAGAGTATATTTAACATATGGTTAGGCTGACGTTTGCATACCTGCGATTTTACACACAAATAATGTCACTTTCTTTGAGGCGACGCAGTATTTGAGTTGAAGGCACGTTCCAGCCATAAATTTCTCGTACACTTAGTTCAATAATCATCACGTTTTGTCAACGTGTCAAACTGTTACCAAAGTCGAAAGTATTCGCTAGCCAGAACCAACCAATCAACACACGTAAAGGAGCAGTAATTTAAACATTGAATAGTGACAGGAATGGACACAAGATAACCGAATAGATGGTTTCAAATGATTCGCAATTAATATCCGTGTATAAAAAGGACGTTGAAATAAGGGCAGACACAGTCAGGACCAAACAAGGACTTCCGAGATGAAGACACTGAGAGATAACGTGAGGAATACCAGAAATAGAGAGATATATGAGGTTGAGGATATTATGAGATAGAGTTGACGGCGAAAGAGGGATTGCTACGATCATGTCCATATAATGGACACCACTAGACTCCCCTATATTGCATTACATAATCAGCTTCACGGGACTCATCCTCGTGGAAGGCTTTCTAAAATATAGAATGACAGCTGGGAATCCACCTCATAGGAGGGTAACCCTCTAGAGCAATGCTCCGCAACCGGTTTACCGTGGCACCCTGGTGTGCCGTGAGCCGGATGCAGGTGTGCCGTGGCCAAATATATAAAGAATAAAATATTTAGTTATAGTCGGAACTCGTCAATTTCGAAAGAGTCGACTCTTCCGTAAATCAGTTCAGGAGACGTAGGTGACTTTTTTTAAAAGATCATTCGTGAAGAATCGGATCAATCATTCGAGTTTCCCGAATGAGCCGAAAAAAAGATCGCCGCCGATTTACTACTAGTCGGAAGTCGCTGAAAAAAAGGTCACCAACGTTTCCTGAGCTGATTGACGTCCACGTCCAGACCGAATTTTACCTTTTGGTGTGCCACGGGATTCTTGGGAGAACTATGTGTGCCGTAGGTGAGAAAAGATTGCGGAACACTGCTTTAGATAACAGACCACATAGGTCTGCAACAAGGAAGAAGAAGTGGAAGTTTATCCGTGAAACTGATCATAATTATAATTATTAAAGGTGTCCGATCCTACAAATTTGCTATGGCACCTAACATAGAATTCTTTCTTTATACAAATGAACAGTTTCCAAAAACTTTTCCATCCATATAATCAAAAAAATGTTAAATTGGATGACATGTATCATCATCATCATCATCATTAGCAGTTAGTCGACTTGTCTTGGACATATGCCTCCCTTGTCGAATTCAACAACTCTCTATCTCACTGAGATAATGTACTGAGTACTAAGAATACCGGAACAAATAAAGTTGAAGCGTTAAAATAAATAATAACAATAATAAGAGACAAAGATGAATAGAAAAAACATTGGTCTTTCATAATTAATTATGTTTTTTTGCGTGGAAAAAATGCATATTTTAAATTTAAAAGTTATTTCAACATGACTGTGAAAAGTTTTTAGAGAATGAAAAAAGTATGAGATTGTAACAGGATTTCTATCATGGTACAATAATTTAAACATGAAATTCTTTCCGCATAGATTACACGATTGTCTACTGGCTTATTGCATCATCACTAACGTAATGGGGTATGCCAATAAACTTGTATCGGGTCGTTAAAAAAATCGGCATTCACGATTGTCAAAAAATGACTACTTTCATAGATAAAAACGTGATCGAATAGACTATAACTAATGCATGCTTCCATTGAGTCACGAGTGCGATGTTATTGTCATAATAAAACAAATATTATGATTGAAAGGGAAACTGTTTGATACAATTGAATGTTTGAATAAATAGAATTACATTTCGTATTTAAAAAATACTTTTTTATAATACGAAACACTAAACCGATTTCGGTTGTGATCCAACCTTTTTCGATATACGAATTCTAATAATAATTTAAAACAAAATCGCCTTTCATATTATAAAATGGGAAAGAAGTAATGTCTAAGGGTGGGCGTAATATTTTATAATGAGGTTTGAGGGGAGGGGGGGGATATAATGGAGATTTTTGAAAAAATGGAATAAATTGGTTGTTTATAATAAAATTTTCGATATTCGGAATGGCTTTCCATTTAAAAAATTTCGAAGAAAAATATGTCTGATTTTTATTATTAACATGCACTTTTATAATACCGCTTTCATTTTTAATAAATGATTGTTTTCATATTGTACGAAAGCGCTGAAAGGGTTGGATGTAGGTGCTAAAATGAGCGGAGTGTCAGTAAGGTGTCTCTTGTATGCGGATGACGCTGTCCTACTTGTAGACAACGAGCATGAACTACAAGTCCTGGTGAATTGTATGTATGAGGTATGCATGCGAAATGATCTGATTAAGAATGTGAATAAGCCATGATAGTCTGCAACATTAGCGTGAATGGTCAAAATTTGGAGCAAGTAGATGAGTTCGTGAATTTGGGTAATGTGTTTACAAAATATGGGCGAGTGGAGAGGAATATTAAAAGAAGGGTTGGGGCAGGCAACAATGCAAATGGTGCACTTAAAGTTGTCATCGCAAACAAAATCCTATCCAAAAAAGCTAAAATGGCAGTGCACAATGGTATTCTTGTACTGACCCCTATGTATGGAAGCGAAGCATGGAACTTACCGATCAACCTGAAACAAAAAGTCTGTGAAGCCTGCGTTTTGCCAGTTGGTACTTATGGTCTTGAAACTGTTACACTGTCCAAAGTGCCGAGAAACTACGAGTGACCCAAAGAGCCATGGAAAGAGCCATGTTAGGAATAAGGCTAAGAGACAGAGTAAAATAGAAGCAAATGGAGGAGGCCTTTGTCCAGGAGTGGACGGGAATAGGCTGAGGAAGAAGAAGAGGTTTCATCAAATATTTTTCAAATGTTATCAAACTTTTTTATTCGTATAATTTATTTAATAAACCGCCTGATAAAAATCTGTTTTATGTTTCAAAGGAGAAATAATTGAAAAGGAGTGAAGATAGAAGTTAGCATTTAGGGCGAGGAGTGTGAGGTAGACTGGCGTGAAAAAGGAATATTTTGAACGGTTCCGACTTACGAGTATATCCTACGTATTACAGTATACGCCACGTAGCGTCTGTTACTACGGCGGGCGTCGTAGCAAACTTGTGTGTGTCGTAGTAAGTCTACGGCAGACTCAATGCTCCTTTTGCCAAGGAGTGTCGTTATTTTTAAAGGAAATAAAGCGATTTTGTTCCAGAAGGGTGTGTAGATACCTGTTTGCGGACAAACACAACAATATTTGAAACTTTTAAAATACTCCTTTATATTAGTTTTATAGTTAATTTTTTTAATAGAAATTTCAGATTCCTTGTAAAAGTGGTTATGCTTTATAATATAGTTAGACGAATGTGAAAATCTATTATTTTTATGATTGGAATCGCGATGTTTACTACAAAAGACCAGTATATTTATTCAATTTAATTATTATATACGAGCACAACACTTAAATATAAAAAATAAAATAACGAAGACATGTTTCGGAGAAACAGTCCTTCTTCAGTGATACATATTATAAAGATACATTTTTAAACATATTATAAAATTGTTTACATGATCTGACCGATGTTATAAAGATTCCAAAATAAATCTTTATAACATCTGTCAGATCATGTAAACAATATTATAATATTAAAAAAAATTTATCTTTATAATATGTATCACTGAAAAACGACTGTTTGTCCGAAACATTTCTACGTAATTAATTTTTTTTAATAAAAGT
This sequence comes from Lepidostoma basale, assembly GCA_022606425.2. Lineage (NCBI taxonomy): Eukaryota > Metazoa > Arthropoda > Insecta > Trichoptera > Lepidostomatidae > Lepidostoma > Lepidostoma basale. Next base: position 234,400 of record JAHDVF020000620.1, on the reverse strand, counting down.
GTTGTATATACAAAGTACATAAAAAAGTAAAAGACAATTTTTCATTCTTCATTATTTTTAGTCTATTGTTTTGGCCGAAACACTTTGATACTTTAACATTTTTAACTGTTAAATTAAAAAAACTTACTTAGATACTACTGTGATTTATGTATCAAAATTGTATTTTTATTCATAGAATCGTCAATTTTATGCATAGAATCATGAAAAAAAAACGAGAAAAAATGCATAGAACCATTTGAATAGATATACAGGTATGACTCCAAATTACTGCTAATCAAATGTCTCGCTGTATGAATGTAGAGAAAATCAGACAGGTATGTCATGGTAGATTAGTATGGCAGTCCATTATTTATACCTACCCTTTCAATATAACGTATATCAATTGAAATCTAGTAAGGGAAACAATATTATTTTCATGGCAACTTCAGTATTTTTAAAATAAATTCTTTTTATTAATATGGAAACACATTGTAGTATGTAGTGAAGCCACGAACAGGCCTGCTGTGAAGTGAGCTGCTAAAATTAGGGGATTCTGTAGGCAGCAATTTGATGATGCAATTAGGGTAGTTTAGGTTGCACAAGAGAGGGCCGTGTCACACTCGGCGGCGTGCACCTGATTAAGGGAGTCTGCGGGGGGTGAGATCACCGATGCTCCATTTGAAACAGCCAGACTGAAAAATTTGATTAGCTCATGATTTTGAACCACATTCCCAACCCCACTGAATAATGCGAAGTTATAACTATTTGTTAAATCTTTCATGCGATTTGCAGTTATTATAAATATTAAGAAACTCTTAAACATGTGTCTTCATAAAACAGTAAAAGAGCTCGTAAAATATTTTTTATGTCAATTGCCGTCGTCATCGCCAAAGAATTAATGTTATTTGTATATTATTTTATCAGTGGAATAAAACAACAATTAATGAAAATAAAACAATTTTATAGATTTTTATTTTCTCGGAGATTCCCAACGCTTACCCGAAATTTCCGTCAGTTTCGCTCATTCAATCCCGTCCCTCGTTTATACGGGACTTATGTAACGTAGTTTTCTATGGTTTTCCACATTTTTTCTAAAAAACAGGTTATTAGAAACCTATTTTTAGCTATCAATTTTCTGGAGTAGCTAGTCTATTGCCGTTTTTACTATCACGTTAATTCTACCAGACCAAAGACTGTGTAAGAAATGATTTTTTGCTACACTGTCATCACCGGGAAGAACCTAGGACCTTCAGTGTGACTATCATAGGTCTTGTCAATAGGCTATTTGAACTTATTACTGAATACATTATTTTAGATATTAATTCTCATGTAGCCTTTCACAATAAAAAGATCTTCTGCTTAATGCTTAATCCAATATTCATAGATGGCGTTAGTTTGTATATTGAAATATAACATGTGAAGTTTGGTGTTACATAGTAGCATATATACAACTTCCAAAAATTTGTCAGACATGGTGGTCGTAAGAAGGGTGGAATGGGGAATGCTATATTACATAAAACGTGCGCTTAACCCAACCAATGACAGGTCATAAGTCCTGTAAATTTGCATCCCAATTTGCATCTTCATCTCTATTGAGATACAATAAATCCTGAATATTAATTGATAACAAGTACAAAAATAGGTGCCACATATAAGTATGCATAATACATAGCTCTTGCCAACAGGTTATTTGAACCCAATTACTGTATACACTTTTTAAGCTATTAATTTTCATATAATATTAATTGATAACGAGTAGAAAAATAGGTGCAACATACAAGTATGTATCATAGTTCCACAGGAAGCGGAAAAATTAAATGTTGAGGTCACGCGGCGCTATCAGTGTGGTGATGTGTTTTGTTTGTCATTTTTCCATGTTTTAGCAAACGAAACTTTGCGGAGTAACGGAACATGCAGTGCGGGATATTGATATGACACTTACACCATATTTTATGTGCATAACTTGAAGTTGGAGGGTGATACTACTCCACCCATGACACGAACGTCACTGATAATACAGAATAATAAAAATGTGTTACTTATTCTAACCGTACCTAAGCTGAGTACAACAAAGTCTAACAAAGAAACACGATTAAAAAAAAAATCATCACGTCGTTTCTTCGGAGAGATAGACAGATATAATGAACCACCTTGTTTCTCTTATCTGACACATTTTAAATAGAATTAATAACATTGTTTAATCCACTTTTAAATTATAAATTCTATTTCAAAATACAATAGAATTCCACAGTGTTAACGCCTTTAACACCAATAAAGTAATCTGATACAATTCTCTTGCTTATCTGAATCTATTTTTAAAATAAAATATTTGTGGCATTTATCGTTTCATATAAGTGAAGGTACGTTTAGGGGACACACACTTTTGACTTTAGAAACTATCTTGTCTTCCTAATGTCGAACCATCTCTAATGCGTTCCTGGTATTATGTTCTTCTTCTTCTTCCTCTTTTAATAGATCTGCGGATCTGTTTTTATGGCGTCGAGGTCTCCTGGGATACAGAACTTCAACTGCCTCGCCATCTCTTCGCAGGTTTTCCGGGTTGGCGAGTTCTCATTGGCACGTTGTTTGCGGCTGCTTAGGGGAGTCTATCGTAGCTCATTTGTTCTACGTGGTCGCGCCAAAAGCGTCTTCTTTTCCTGACCCATCTGACAATATCTTCGGTATCGCAGGTCTCACGTATTACTGTGTTTCTGATTCTGTCCCTCAGTGTTTTGCCCAGAATAGCGCGGAGTGTCGTAGTGGTGCTTTGGTTGTATTTGTGTCAACCCTCAATTCTATACCATAAGTCATTATGGGTCTGACACATGTCTTATATATTCGCACTTTGCTTTTCACGGGTAAAGGTTCCGATATTATGTTGTATTTTTAAAATATTTTACCTGTACTCAATAGATGCCTTAAACATTTTACTGTTTGTAATGTCTTTTGAATTAATAAACTGATTTGATTTGATCTGATTTGTTGATGCCACAGAATAGGGATATGAATCAACATATTAAAATATTATTAGATACAATTTGAAAAAGCTGTGTTTCCTGTGTTTATCGGTCGGTTTAGAATTCCTGAAGAATCTGATCTGGAAGAACAAGGTCAGAATTAATAAAACATGCGTGCGACCTATCATGTCGTATGCTGTAGATACGCAGACCGATATCGTACGAACCAAGAGTCTGCTAAGAACATTTGAGATAAAGGCTATAAAAACCATTACCGAAAAAGCTATCCGAGATCGTGTCTGTATCGTAGACATAATAATCATTTGCGAAAGAGAGGATATCGTTCAGTGGAGTAGATACAGAAGAAAATAATGAAGGGACCATGTAGCCAGATTGGATAATGACAGACTCGCATACACAGCCGCTTACGAAATCCCTTTCGGATATCGTCCATCTGGAAGGCCACCTAAGAGAAGAAAGGACAGCTGGACCTCATCATCCAAGGATAGATGATCTCTGTGCCACAGATCGTTTGATCTATCAAAAGGAGAAGACCTTCGTGGCAGAGTGGTTACGAGCTCTGACTTCCATGCCGAAGGTCCTGGGTTCGATTCCCGGCGATGGCAGTGTGATTGTCACACTGTCTTTGGTCTGGTGTAGAATTCATGTGACAGTAAAATGGCGATAGATTGGCTACCTATCACATGTCACGAGAATCAATATAATAGCTAAAAAATAAAAATTGTATGCAGTAATTGGGTCCAAACGACCTGTTGTGTACAAAAAAAAAAAAAAAAGAAGAAGAATACATTTAAAAAAAACTTGGTTTTGTCATGATATCATCCTAGGCTTCTTCTTCTATTCCCACTGCTTGAATACATTTATTAAGCATTCTTCTCTCACCCATTCATTCCACATACCAAACCATCTAATTATATATAGGATGCTATCATATGTATTTTGTGCGTAATACTGCTTCCTTATTTCGTCGTTGGGCGTCGGCGGGGAAAACATGGCATAAACAATTTCATCAATTACTTAAGGCAGCCACAATCGAAGTCGCAAAAATATACACGCGTGCGTGTTACGATGTATGAATGTAGTGGAAATTTTAAGAGGTATGTCAGGACAGAGCAGCGTGGCCTCGTCAATCCTTTCTGTTTACCCGTCCAAGAAACAGCGTGATGGTAAGTTAATTATTAGAGAAAATCAGTTTAAAAGAAAAAACGATAAATTTTATATAAAGCACTCACTTTGAGGTTAGACGTTTTAAAAATATAACATAAATTAAATAAAGCTTGTCTTTAACCACGGTATGATGTCAACTAGTTTCGCTTGGACCCAAATTTCATGATGGCAGTATATAACAAGTAAACAAAAAAAGGCGTCGGCTTTTTTCAACTGTTTTTTTCGTTTAGTTGTTATGCTGCCCTGATGAAGCTTGGGTCCAAGCGAAACTGGTTGGCATCAAATATAATAAACATACTGTGGTTAAATACAAAGTTTTTATTATTTTTTTTATATTAAAAAAATGATAAGTGTGATTCAATTTCAATACGCCCAATAGGAATTCTAATACACATGTAAGTATTAAAACAAAGGAACTAATATGTACTTTGTTTTAACAAGTTGACTGCGTTCTTTGTCTGCAGATAGCGGCTATGAAATAATAGCCTTCACATTTCGCAATCGCCAACACGAAATGTATGTAGGAAAAACTCAGTACACGTGTCAAAGTTTGTCATCCTAGATTCAGTCTCACCTTATTCAGTCCGCTGTTGACCTTGGGGAATATGCTCCGTTAAATATACAAGACGTATTATGTACCACTTTGGAAGAAAATATACCATTTATTTATTATTTTATTAACAAAATTCAGATGAATGAAAACGTCTGTCTTCTGGGAGCTTTATTATATTTCAGATGGAATGACAATTTATTGTTTCTTGAACAATGATGTGTAACTCCATATTTAATCATTAATACGAATAAAAACGTCAGTTTGCTAGAAGTTTTATGATATTTTGTGGGAATTACATGTTTTGCCCTTTTAAGACATTATCAAATGCCTTTTTACGATTTTTTTGTCTTGTTATGACGATAAACGTTTTGTTATCGTGTTAAACTTTACAAAAATTTATCTTAAATACAAACGCAGATAAACTTCGTCGATTTGAACTAGTGGTCTGAGATTTACATCATTGTTTCTTCTATATTCACCACCGTTTTGTCTTATTGATTCATAAATAATAATCTTTTAAATTATTTATTTTTTATATTAAATTATTAATAAGAATGAAACCGTCAGTTTTCTAGAAGTTTGATTATATTTTATGGGAATGACATCTTTCACTCTTCCAAGGTATTATCAAATGTGACATTATCAAACATTTGATAATGCCTTGGAAGGGCGAAACATGTCATTCCTAAAAATATAGTAAAACTTCTAGAAAACTAACGTTTTCATTTGTATTAATTAAGGAATGATATATTTTGCCCTCCTTAGGCATTATCAACTAACTTACTAACTAATTAATCATCACGCCGTTTTGCCAAGGGGTAAGCAAAAAAAATGGATGATGACATCAAGAGAGAGGCAAGAGGTCAATGGCACAGAGCGGCGAGAGATAGAGAGTTGTGGAAGTCGGAAAGGGAGATATTCAGCACTGGATGACTAAAAGCTGATGATGATGATGATAATATGCCTAACTTGCTGACTTTTCCCAAATTTTCCAGGTAGTGATAAACTGTAGATTGTAACGTATTGATTCTCTCTGTCGATTGATGTGGATTTTTCTTCAATATCGCATTTGGCAAATGTCGTCATCGATCTCGGAAAGGTTGGTTCACCTTTCAAGTCCCATCTTGGGAATGAAATCTTTGGAATGAATAAAATAACATCTCCAGACTCCAAATACAATAAAATAAAATAATGAAATTAGCATATAACATTAATTATCTTACCCTAACCTTACAAGTTTACAGACAAACAAAACAAATGGACATATCAGACCTGACTAAATTTGAGACCTTGAAAATTGTATACAGAATGACCATGAAAGAGACAACAGACAGCAGCTACAAATTAACTAAAAATTCAGACATACACAAACACTGGACCAGGAACTGTGACAGATATCACTTACCGAATGCACGAACTAAGACAGGACAATCAAGGATATTGAACAATGGACTGAAACATTAGAATGAACTACCAACAGACACAAGATGTCTCACTACAACTCAATATAAAATATATCTGAAACATTACATAATTAATAGTAAGATCTAAAAATGTATCCATATAACCCAATTGGGTTTTAAAAAAAAAAATAACAAATAAAATTCTAACCTATTCAATAGAACGACGAATTTGAATTTTTTGATTCTTTATTTTATGGGTTCGGAATAACAGCACTGGAATGTCCACCACACTAAATAATTCTCGCAAATAACTGACTGGTCACTTATCTATAAAGTGAATGCAAAAATTCTTTTGTCGAATGACTTACTGCGAGTCAATAAAACCTAAGTTATTTATGACTCATCCTAATAATATATTTCTCCTTGCTGTGGTATTATCAAAACGTTACCTCCATATATTCATATAGCACTACCAAAATGATGAAATTTTTACAACAACAAAAAAATGAATGGTCATTTGTTTGTTGGTTAGAGTTTTAAAGGCGCAATGCAAGTCTGTTTTCTCATTTCAAATGCAAGAATTTCATCATAATATAAATGGCAGACGGTTCAGCTTGCTTCTGTGTTACAAGGAAAAATTATAAAGCTTACGTCATTCTTTTAACGAATCATTTCGAATAGTTTTATCACCCACTCGGAAAATATTTATAGGAAAAACCGATAATTTTAACCAATAAATTAACCAACATGTACTTGTTCCGTGCTGTCCATGCTTATGTTATTTTCAACGTTGACTAGCTAAACAATGTGGATACATTATATCTTAAAACAAGCAAGTTTTCTACTGATTCAACTATTTAATAGGCAAATTGGTATAAAATTTGTTATCATAAATGTCTTGCATTCCTTTATGTGTCTTTAATAGCAAATTACAAACATTATTAATAGATGGATATTGGAAGAACGGTTGGGGCAGGCAACTAAGTGAATTGTCCACTTGAATATGTCATTGCAAACGAAAGCCTATCCAAAAAAGCTAAAATGACAGTGCACAATGATGTTCTTGTACCGACCCTTATGTATAGAAGCGAAGCATGGAACTGCCAAAGTAAGTATGCAAATAGAATAAATGCAGTAGTAATGAGATCTCTTAGACGAATGTGTGAAAAACCGTTGTATAAAGGAGTGTCTAATGAAAATATAAGAAGTGAATGCGTTGCGAATAAAGTGTTATGAAAAAAATTAGGAAAGTAAGATTATTATGGTTTAAAAAAACATGGAAACAATGCATGAAGAAAACGTAGCCCGATCAAATAAATTAAATATTAAATGTTATATTGATTTAACTATTGCCTGCCTTTGGTGATGCCAGTAGGAAGAGCGATTCGGACGTTGAATCTAATCATCTCGGATTTGGACATTTTCAGTGTCAGTGAGGCAGTTTTCATAAAAAAAATATTGCGAATTCTGGAAAGAGCCTCACTGACGTCGACATATTTGGATTCCTTCTGATATGTATGATTTTTTTGGTCTCATGTTGTTTTGTTTTATTTTATCTTTATAATACCGTTTTGTGTCCAGGTGAGTCGCCTAAATGTTTTATCGTTTGTTATGTCTCATTTGTGTACAATGTACAATATAAATAAATAAATAAACTATTTAATGAGCTAATTGGTATAAAAAAAGTTATTAATGAATGTCTTGCATTCCTTTATATCCCTTTAATAGCGAATTAGAAACGTTATTAATAGAGGTGATTGAGAAGGTCACAATCTGTAGGACATTGCATAATAAATATTGTAAATGTAAATTCTCATTTAATGTTAACAATTTGCATTCAAAATATTATTACAATCACAACCGAGAATATTAGTAATAACGCGTAGATATAGATATCTTAGTCCCACTAGCGACCGCAATTTAAATAAAAATAATCATAATAATAATAATCAATAATAATAATGTGCCTTCATGTGTGATACAACTAAAACTACAATATTCACTTAGCGCCATTTTGAATATACACCTTATCTTAATAGATGGCGCTAGTGTAGATTAAACAAAAAATGTGAAGTGTTTCTCAACATTGTAGCATATATACATCTTCCAAAAAAATTGTCAGACGTGGTGGTAGTAAAAAGGGTGGAATGGGGAGTGTTGTTAACCAACCAATGACAGGTCATAAGTCCTATAAGCGTCTTGACCACTATATTCTGTTTCCAGAAAACAAATATTTGTGAATGTACGAGTATACTTATACCTGTATACGAAATCCTGGATTTACACCAAAGGGTGGTTAATTCAAATTTTAATTGTATCTCAATAGAGACGAAGACGTAAACTGGAAACTGAACATGGATGATCAAGGTGTTTACAGGACTTATGACCTTTCATTGGTTGGGTTAAGCGCACGCTTTATGTAATTACAACATTCCCCATTCCACCTTTGTTATTGTGATCATGCATGACAAATTTTTGGAAGATGTATATATACTTCAAAATCCATATTTATCTTCACGTGTCAGTTTCAGTCAGCCATCTTTTATATCTTCGTCTCTATTGAGATACAATTAATCCTTAAAGAAGAATATTAGATATACGGCAGTTTTAAAAGCGAAATGGCTAATCAATATCAGGGCGAAGAAGATAAAAACGAAATTCCTCATATAACGAAAATAGCATATAATACTGGACTGTAATTTTTTATTTTATTTCAGCAATTTTTCAATAATCACTTTATATGTTCATAAAAAAAACTTTTTATTATTTATTGTTTCTTTAACAATGGTGTGAAACCCCATATTAAATAATTAATTCGAATGAAAACGTCAGTTTTCTGGAAGTTTTATTAAATTTTATGGGAATGACATATTTCGCCCTTTTAAGGCATTATTTAATTCCTCTTGTTTTTTAGCTTGCCATAGTCTGGTCATCTTGTGGCCATCAGAAGACCAGAGAACAAGAATAATATAACTAAAACCAAATTATAAAATAATTTTTATTATTTATTTTATTTTCAATATTCTCAATAACATATGAAATAATATTAAACCAATAAGTAACATAAGTTATCATTTGGCTGAAAAACAAACTATCCGATAATAATACAAATAGCAATTCTAAGTATATTTTATGACAAGCTGACTCGGACTGTGAGTCGGACTTATTGAATACACTGACAGAAACAAAATAAAATTATGTAAATATAATTTTATTAATTATTATATTAAATAAATAAATAATTAAATTATTACAGATTATCTCAGTATACGGTTTTAAGAAATAATATGGTTTAAGATCTTTACTTCTTATATTCTATGAGTAAATACTAATTAAATAAAATGATGTACAAACTACTTTCACTTGTAATTGCGTAGATTTTCGCGGTTGGCAGCAATATGTTTGTTGTGTTTTTGGGTAACACCGTGTGATTTGTGTGTGACACGGTACAACGGTGAAGTACCTTAGCAGACACAACACATATCACATTCATTACCCTGAAGATGGAGACTGCAACGATCTCCGAAACGTCGGTCGAGAAGGAGTTAACCAAATCACACGTTGTTACTTTCACTTGTTGTATTTATTTTGACAGTGACTAGTTTCGCCAGATCCACTGGCATCGACAGACTGCAGATATATAGATCAGTGTGTTAATGCCAGTGATACTAGCGAAACAGGTCGCCGTCAAATAGTAGTTAATATAAAAAACAACGTTTTATTTATAATAATTATTGATTAAAATGATCTTTCGACAAGAGGTTTCAGCAAAATCATAAGCTTATCTTTGAGAGAAGGTAAATAAATCTGTATTTGCAACAAAAGTTTAAAATAACATTTTAAAATGTTATAGAAATATTTGGTCTATTCCTAATCAGTAGCGCCTTATATTAGAGATCGCCGCAATCGGTCTAACACGTTGCCGAAATGATATAAGACCACGTAGTTAGATTTCTAATACTAAACAAAATTTTACTAATTGTTTGTGAAATTAGCCTACAAATGCACTAAAAACGCGTATATTGTTATAAGATTTATTTTATTTGTGTTTAAACATAAATACTTGGCATAAAATATTTTATATTCCATCGATATAATATATATTGATCGATTAAATGTTAAATTTTTCAATATTCACCATTACTTTGTGTTGTAATTGAATAATACATATTTTTTCTTTGTAACATAACACTTTAATTTAAAACACAAATAAACTTTTTTTATGTACGAGTACACAACAGGTCGTTTGGACCGAATTACTGTATACAATTATTATTTTTTTAGCTATTATATTGATTTTCGTGACATGTGATAGGTAGCCAATCTATCGCCATTTTATTGTCACGTAAATTATACACCAGACTAAAGATAGTGTGACAATCACACTGCCACCCTCTGGAATCGAACCCGGGACCTTCGGTATGGAAGTCAGAGCTCTTAACCACTCTGCCACGAGGGTCGTCTGCCACTTTTAAACTGTTGAATAAGACAACCTTCGAACCATTCAATTTTTGAACCTTTTAACAGTTGATATATTATTGTAACACCCGATGATGTCAACGAAGGTTGACGAAACAGCTATCGCGAATAATAAAAATAAAATTGTGATACACAAAAAAAAAGTTTTCTAATTTAACAGTTTGTAATATTGAAAAATCATAGATTTTTGGCCAAAACTATGAACTATTTAACAAATTAACTTAAAAATTATACATTTACTCAAAAATGTTTCGGAACACATAAGTCCTTCATCAGTGTAGTACTATTATAAATACAAAAGAAAATATTTAATTTTTTTTAATTATATTTGTGGTCAGGTTTTAACATATTTGGAAATTTTTAACTGATTCCAATTAATATAATTTGTTCTGGTCAGTTGATGAAAACATTACGTAAATGTGTAAGTAACGCATAAAAATACTAACAATTGTGTGCGTTATTGAGGAAAACAGATAGCATATTGATTAATTCCATTTTCTATTTTTAAATGAAATTCGATTGGAACAAAGGACATTTAAATACGAATGTTGTGACTCGTTGACACGTTCGTATTGAAGTGACCCGAATATTTCATATTTTGTTGGAAAAACACACAAACACATATACAGGTGCATACGTACACATAATATATTGTTTTTCTATCACAACTACAAGTAAATAAAGTTGGTTAGAAGTATTCATTGTTAAAATGCCTTAAATAAACTTAATAAAACTTATCATAAGAAAATTATAATATAATATGAAAATATTTAAAAAAATAATCATATACGACATTTGAAAAAGACAATGAATAGAAAATTAACAGTAAATAAGCGAAGATGGTTTGTTAATACTGCTATATTTTAATACTTATTATATTTATTTTGCGCGTTTGTCAAAATTTTAGTAATTGCAAAAAGGAAACAATTTGTCAAATCAAAGCAAAAGAATCTAAATGATTTTTATAATAAATATATTTCTTTTATAATTGTTTTTTGTTATAACACGAATTCCAAGAAAAACTTCCTATTGATTATTTATTGTTGAATAAAAGCATGTTTTCTGTAAGTCCGATTATATTTAATGGTAGTGATATGTGTATTACTCTGCCTATGCACTATCAACTGTAATATTTGATTCATACCGTCAAGGCAAATGTCACTTCCATAAATTATGATAAAAACTTATTAAATATATCCATATAATAAATATAAAATACTACTTACACACTTTTACATATTAACGCAATATAATTAGGCCAAAAATAAACTTTACTTTCAACTTAAATATACTCGTATGGTAAAAATACAAAATAAACATCTCATTCCCATAAACTATAATAACAACACAAAGAAACAGATAAACTGAGAGAATGGACCACCATACAACTCGATACTGATACACCTCTCGAGATTCTTCCACATTTTTTCAGCGAGTCATGTACGCACCACGACTCTTCCGACTTCTAACATAGCCGAAATAAAAAAAAATGGATTATTCTAGTCATGTCACGTTTTCCACGGTCTTTCAAGACTCCGTACTTCATTCACACCATTAACGTATTATTATTACTTTCTAAACCGTTCTTCTTTCATCCATGCGTTCCATATGTCCAAACCAACGCAGTGATTCTTTCATAATTTAATTCATAATACTTTCTTCTGGTATACATTCCTTCCTTATATCAGCTTTTGAAACAAATACAACTTGTATATAACAGACATTTTTATTCGTATTAATTATTAAATATAGAGTTTCAACTAACTAACTAACTAACCATCACGCCGTCTCCCCGAAAGGGTAGGCAGAAAGAATGGACTGTCACACTTGTACTGATGCGGCACTCCATCCTTCTCTTTTCGCCCCGCGAGAGACGCGGTGTGATGGGTTGCGAACCCCATCGTCACCAATAGGCATCTTTCGCGCACACTTCATTAACAACGTTTACGTCATTGTTAAAAAAAATGACACCGAAAGTTTATGAAAAAATACAAAAAAGTTTATATTAATTATGGCGCTACGTAACCTTCTATCTGGATTCAATTTTTCGCACCGATGTTCCCGCAGTATTATTCAACCTATTTGGTATGCATTATTTCAGTTCCAATTTGAATATCATAGCGCATTTGATAATGGCGACTGTCGACTGCTGATATGCACACATCGAGGTCAAGGATATCTCGCTAGATTAAATTCATAGTGCACAGTGTCGGAAACTGTTTTAGCCGACCAATAATGTTTTATTGCTTACGTAATGCCCTAATACAACGAGCGTCAGATTTTAGTGCGATTTTTCCAGCTCCACGCAAATACCTTCATGGCATTTCTCCAGAGTTAACACCTATCCAGTTTCCTCCACATTCATATCACAAAGATCTAACCACCACCTTCCACCTTCTCCAACTGATATTGGAGGGTAAAATTGAGGGACGCCGAGGGCCCGGAAGGAGACAAATGTCCTGGCTACGAAACGTGAGGGAGTGGACCGGCATCCGAAGTGTGGATGAGCTGTTTCGAGTGGCGCAGGACAGGGATAGGTTCGCCGAGATGATCGCCAACGTTGGGGGGACCCGACAGGGCACTTGAAGATGAAGAAATAACACTTTTCACAAATATAATTAAGGATATAGACACCCTTCCTCAGTATAAAATTTTGAACAGTATAATGAACTATTACCGTTACTGATATACAAAATAAAAGAGGGACAAGGCAGAAAGGGGGGAGGAATTAAGTCTAAAAATAGGGTTAATTATAACTTTGTTCGAATTATGGGAAAGGGGAAACAAATAAAATATCAAACTTAAAGTTCAGTTTTTTGGTTGTTTGAAATATCTTCTTCATTTCTTATTTCTAAAATTGCAAGTTTAGTTAATATTATATTATATTTTTATTATTAACTTATGTTATTTTGTTCACTAAAATACGACAATCAATGTCAACTATGAAAAATGTAACTTGATTGAGATATTTATATGAATAATTGTGTATTAAATGCCAAAAAAAAATTTATGTTATAAGAAAAGCAAATGTAAATGAGAAATGAAAAGAAAAATATGACAAACGCGAAATACATCAGTAGTGATTTTAGGTGCCAGTCATAAAATACGAGTTTAGTCATTAAATCACATGACATATGTGACCTCGTGTACTATTACGTATGTGAGTTGTGGAAAAATACCAAACTTAAGTTAATTACCCCCTTTTTTAAATGCAGAGAAAATAAAAAAAAATATGCAGGGCGAATTGATGGAGAAACTAAAAATAAACTATATTTAATTTATTTTAGAAAATCAATTATGTGAACAAAGATATGTGAGGTTGAGGATATTATAAGATGGAGCGGATAGCGAAAAAGAGACTGGTACGGTCATGTTTAAATAATGGACACCACCAGACTCCCCTATATTGCATTGCATAATCAACCTCATGGGACTTGTCCTCGTGGAAGACCACTTTTGATCTGGAAGGACAGCTGGGAGTCTACCTCATAGGAGGAGCAACACTATGAAGAACAGACCACATAGGTCTACAATAAAGAAGAACAAGGAGAAGAAGAATTCAAAAGATTGCATTTTAAATTAAGTCTACATTATTTTGGGGTTCTTATGGTTAGTGAAGCATCAATTATATTAATGAAAACTTCCGTTCTTTAGTGGTTTTATTATATATTATAGAAACGACATCATCAAATATCCATCAAACTTTCTAAGGCATTATTAAATGGTTTAGAAAGGCGATAAAAAATATAATAACAGTTCTAGAAAAGATAAGTTTTTATTCATATCAGTTATTCAATTGCTAAAGAAACAGTCAATACGTTGGTAATTTGTTTTACGTAAGATATGATTGCTTAGATAAATCCTTATATGGAAGCTCAATGGCATTACTTCAACAGCAATACCAACAAGATATGTCCACTAGCGTCCACGAGTGGGCTTTAAATCCCGCGAACATTAAGTAATATACCACTGACATTATCATCAGAATCATAACGGATTGTCAGAGGGCGTACGACGAATGTTCCGCATCAGATAACCAGACCAATCGGCTAAAGACGACCTTCACAGAAAAACCGAATCAGAGACTACTCAGATTATGTTTTCCATAGATATCGCAATAAAGAGCAACTTGGATCTACCTCGAATGCTATGAACCCTAGCCCCAATAAATTCTTCAATGGTGATGGTACAAAAAATCTTCCGGTTTAACTTAGTGAAGTCAACGCAGATATCAATTATATGACACACGAAGAAGTTGTAGGTTAAATGCATGACCCACATTAGTGGACTTCGACTGCTGAACCAGCATATTTCATGATGAAATATATTACACGAATAACCGAAAAAGCCTGATTTAGGTGACATATCTCAGTTAAGATGTACCAAGTAAGCTAGGTGCTGACATCATCGAACGTACGATATATGGTTCGACATAAGGAATACAAGATACTCTCCAAAGTCAATAGTATTTGACTTCTGAAAGTACTTTCACGAATATGAAAGACGTTGATCTCCGAAGCGATCATGTTCAGCAGTTTGATTGCTCTCCCCACCAGCATCACCAGAGGCCCGTTGGTTGATGCTGGGAGATAAAACAGTCTGTGCTTACGCTGTCGAAGATATCCATCTATCACATAAAGCTGGATAGACCCCAAGATAACGGAGTTCTAAAAGAATCCCCTGGTAAGTCTGAAGAAATGGGTAAGTGTGCACCCATATATTCTTATCGGCAAACTATTGGTCCCTTGCATGTCCAAGAGGAATGCAGTGGAATAAAGCCACGGATAGCTACCAAAATTATGCCAAGTTACGGGCTTTACTTATGGCCATCAATAATATTATAATAGAACACTTTTAAAACATACGCTTTCTTTAATATTCAATACTTAAAATGGAGACCTATGTATGGAGTATCAGAGTATGGAGAGTAAAGACATATGTACGGAGTATCTTGATGTACGGCTGCGAGACATGGTGCCTATCCGAAAGAGATAAACGGAGACTAGAGGCTTTTGAGATGTGGTCCTATAAAATACTATTAGGAATTTCCTGGAGAGACCACATTACAAATGAGGAGGTTCTCCAAAGAATCGAAGGAGGAAGGCACCTGCTCAGGACCTTGTCCGAAAGGCGTGCAAGATGGATCGGCCATGTTATGCGTCAAGAAGGTCTCTTTCATGCCATAATGGAGGGTATGGCTGAGGGGACAAACTCTAGGGGACGCCCACGCTGAGAGTACCTGGAGGACATGTTGGTGGACGTGCGCTGCTCATCATATGCAGATTTCAAAATAGCCGAAGATTTCAAAGATAGCAAAAGACAGGGAAGAATGGAAGATAAGAATAGAAGAAATTGCTGCAAACTAATCCCAGGATTAAAACTTTCTAACTAAAATGGAGTATTACATCATTGTTCTAGAAATAATAAATAACTGTGAAAAGCGATTATTCTCAAAATTTAAAGACCGTTCAATCGAGTTGATTCCTGTAACTGAAATATTTTTGGTATGTGAAAGATACGCGACACATTCGATTGTCATTTCGTGTTTGGATTTATCAATGAAAATATTTAAGCCGGACTGCCGCCAGCTGACTACGGCTCTTTCGAACAATTGTGTTATGTAAACAATGAAGGAATTAAAAAACGTCAATATTATGAAACGAGATGACAATTTTGTTTTTCAGATCAGCACCATCATAATTGAAATCGGTAATTGGAAAATGTTCGGAATTTACGATATTTTTTTTATAAAGACGAGTTTTCATTCTAAACTAGATTTTTCTTATTTTTAATTAAGCTGTATTAAATAAAAAGAGAACATTCTTTTGCAACGATAATCTTAACCTGAAACTCCGACAGTGAATGATTAAATGTTATAGGTCTGTTCTATTATATGATTGTGAAACCTAAAATCTAAAAGTGAATGTAATGAACCAGTTGGAGGCGTTTGAGATGTGGATATACCGCAGAATGTTCCGTATACCTGGATATTTAGGGTCAGTAATGCAGACGTACTCCAGAGAGCCAGAGCCAATGTAGTGCTGTTGTCGAGTGTGAAAGTTAGAATGTACTTTGGGAAAGGCATGCCTTCAGCAGTGGATGACAGACGGCTGATAAAGAAGATGATGATGATATGTTTAGCTTGTCGAAGGCATTATCAAATTTTCGAGATATTCAGATATTTTCTAAGTCATTATGTAATTTTACGTTTTCATTAGTTTTATTAAATAAACATAAATGTGTTATATTTACAAAGTGTAAAAAAAATATAAATAAATAAATATTATATTAATTATTTTTGTTGCTCTGATTTTAAAAAATTGGTTTAGTTCATGTGCGCTCCCGTAAATTTGGAGATATTTCGTGTAAAAGTGAATTGTTTTGGCCAATTTGATTGTTGCCGCACTTTATAATAGTTAATTGTGACACGTAATACGTTTGTGCGGTTTTGACGTTACAATTATACAAGTTTTTCGTTTATATAAAGAATTTTGACAGGTGTAAAAATAACATTTTCATTTGTTCCAATGACAATTTGAATAATTTCTTCAATATTATTTTAAAGTTCTTTCTGGTGTCCGATTGCTTTAAGTACCTAATTGAAGCTAATTAAAAAAAAAAACGGTGGATGCGAGTAACATAAATCTAATAATCACAAAAGTCCGGATCGTCCATGTCAACAAGTGCACCATCTAAAATGAACATTGTGTGTTAATATATTGTTATTTTGTTATTTTATATCATTGTATTTTATACGATTTGTTTTAGATTTATTTTGTGTTTTACGATTGAAGTGTGTGTGGGAGATGCCTATTGGTGGCAATGAGGCTCGCAACCCATCACACCGCGTGTCCCGCGGAGCGAAAAGAGAAGGATGGAGTTCCGCATCGGTTAAAATGTGACAGTCCATTCTTTCTGCCTACCCTTTCGGGGAGACGGCGTGATGGTTAGTTAGTTAGTTAGTTATATTAATTATCTTAAATAAGGATAATCAGTTGCAATACATTAAATTTAAAATTTCTCAAAACGTTTTCAAGATTTATAATCATGATAATTGATTCATTTATTTATTCGCTGCAGTATTTGTTCGTTTCTCTTTCTGTTCTGGAGAAGTTACCAAATATAACTAATCCATACCCTTGTTGACTACACATTGCATCAAGTATTACATTAAATTTAATATTATTTATTTACCCTTATGTACCACAAGAGCTTTTAAAATAATATTGTTCATATAGATTTCAATTTATGTATTGTTATTTGAAAATTGATGCTCAATATTAAAGAGTTGAAACTCAATATTAAATAACGTCTGTTTCTAGAAGTTTTATTATATTTTATTTGAATAACAAGTGTCGCCTTATTTTTAAAACATATGCATTAATATATTTAATATCATAGTTAAGATGAACTTTTACATTAGTGTTCAAGAAATAATTACCCAACAAAGAAGAAATAAATTTGCACGAGAGGAATTCGGTTTGTTTTTAATGTATGTAGGAATGTAAATTAACATATAAAATTTCAACTATTATGGGATTTTCATTTAAAAAAATTAAATTCAATACTGTGTTTTTGATATTAAGTTGAAGTAAATTTGTTAAAAATGATGTTTTAATTCAAATGAAACTAGGCATTTCATTATAAATTTTTCAATATAAATTAAAACAATGTTCACTGTATTATACAAACTATATATTTTAATTCTATGACGTTCTAAAATTAGATTGCTTGAAATCATCAAAGGAATGGGAAATTCGAAATTTTGAAAAGAGCACGGAAACAAAAGAGTACTTGCGCTAAATATAGAATACAGACAGACATACGAATGTGCTGAACGCAATTTGAATTTGGAGTATGTTGTATGGAGATGATTGGTCGTTGCAAGTATGGAGGGAGAGTTGACATAATATATTACTCGGAAGTATTTTAACCCTGCTAAAGCAAATAACATAAATAAGATTATATTTAACATACTTACTTACCATCACGCCATTTCCCGAAAGAAGTAATTAGTAATTATGGATCCCATAGCATTCTTTCCTGGCATACTTTTCTCAAAGTCTCAAATCTGAAGAAGCTTCAGCGAAAGTGAAATAGGGGCTGGTTTTACTAAAAAGAATGTGGTGTAAAATCTATCTAATAAAAGTGTTTAAATACTATTTTCAAAAGTTTTCGTACTGCATACGAAAGTATACAAAATACTAATGTTGTTTTAAAATTTCTTAGCAGAAATTCATTGTAAATAATGTAAAAAATATGTATATACAATTAAAATAATTAATAAATAAAATTCTATTGTTATATCATTATCATCATTGGCTGCCTCTCGTATCCGAGGAAGACTGTCCTTCACGGTTGTGGGTCCGCAAATGACTCAAGAGACTAATCCTGAACCCACATGTTCTTGGGCATCTGGGGCAGGGGAAGGCACTGGAAGTGGAGCCGTCATCGTCTCCCGATGGTCTCTCCTTTCTCCCCATCCTTTCTACGGCGTCATATCTGCGTTGTGCTTCAAAGTACAATGTGCTTATATTTGTCATTATTATATATTAAGTTTAATTCCACTTGGGTTTGTGTCGCTGGCTCGCTGCCATCTTTATGTGAATATAGTCTTAAAAATGCCGCCGTCTGATAAAGATGACGCCCTAGTATTTATTTTTGTTATTTATGTAAAATTTTTTTCATAATCAGTTATTTACAATAAACCAAAACTTTAAAAAACAAACATTAATGTTCTACTCGTGCTTACATAGAATAAAAAGAACTGCCATGTTAAACAAAGGTGGTGTTCTGGACCGTGAAGAAAAATCACGAACACAAAGTCCACGCTGCTGAGATGAAAATGTTAAGATGGGCAACGGTCATCATAAGGCTAGATCATATTAGAAAAGAGCACGCTAGGGACATCTTCAAAGCTACGCAAACTACATATAATTATAGCGAAACGCGACCTTTTGATTTTACTGGGTGATGTGTTGAGACTATGACCATGTTGTTAATAAAGCACTCAGCATCTTAACCTTATCAAGGAGCAGAAGATTCTCGCTGGCAACATGGTGGACCAGCATTAGGAAGAAGTTGAGTGCAGCCAGGATTGAAGCATACAGTTCTGAGAACAAGTAGGACTGATTAACTTAACTTCAGAAAATTAAGAAAAATTTACAAAATAAATTGAAACATATGATAACGGCACAACAGATGGGCACCCAGGATACTCAGTTGGAGACCATGAGCAAATAGGCGAAGTGTCGGAAGGCCACCGATGAGATGGATCGATGATATTGTCAAAAGGGTTGGAAAATCTTGGATACAAAGGGGGCAGAATAGAGACGAGTGGAGGAAATTGGAAGAGGCCTATATCCAGCAGTGGAGGAAAAAAGGCTATCAAAGAATAAGAATATAAGAAGAAGATAACGAAATTATTGAAAGGCTTATATGAAGAAAAGTCAATTTATTGGGTCTTTTGAAAATTGTATTCAACCGCACTCACATATATGGCGGACACTTTTAAAATCTTTTATTTTCATACTTTTATCGCCGAGAACCGAACTCAGAATTTTCGGCGTGTATAGTAGTAGTCATAGTTATTATGTGATAGAATACTAAACGACCATAGCATCAGATTATGTGTTCGGTAAAATAGTTTGAAAGTTCGTTAAACATTAAACTATTTTATCGCCCAAATTAGAAACTTTTCGATGCTCAAATTCCCTTAAAATTAGTTATATATCAACGAGCATGGAAGTATTTTTGTAGATCATTTTCATCATACCACGATACTCATAGTAGAAAGAAATATAAGGCAGATGATTGCATCATAAGTACAATTAAAAAAAAGTATCCTAAGATAGTTTGGATATATAGAACGAGTGGATGATAAAGAATGGTTAAGATGTTGTATGCAACAGTGGAGTGGAAAAAGAAGACACAGAAGACAAAATATAGCATGGCATGATCAAATTAATGAAATACTTTAAGGGGACCACATTCAATGTTGGAAATGTCGACGGGCGTGCATGTTACGATGTTTGAATGTAGAAGAAACTCCAAAGGTATATCAGGACAGAACAGTATAGTGATCTTTCCTCTCTGAAGTTTGAATAAATATAACAGCAAACAATTTAAAATTTTGTATTGTATTATACGAGTAAATTGAAAAAGCTTGAGGCATAACTGAAGCACGACTGTAAAAAGTGTAAAAAAGTGTTGTAAAAGTACTAAGTGCAGTTTTATTTATTCAAATATGAATCCACAACACAAAGTGAAGGCGAACATCGATGATATTATTGTGAGTTAGTTTAATAGTCCTTTATTTTGTAACTTCATCAACTGCTAAAATAATACAACGCTGTTTACGGTATCAGATTTTTTTATTTTTCGGGACAGCTGTTTCGTCCACTTATATTGACATCATCAGGTGTTACGGCGATTTTTTCAACTGTTTAAAATTAACTTTCGTGACTTTTTCGAACTTTTTTTTATGTTTCTTTTTTTTATAGACTTTGTGTACAACACTCATATTTATTAAAAAAATAAAAATGAATATCAAACAAAACTGACTATATTTGTTTACAATTTAATAATATTTTAAATATTTATATAATGTCACTGATGAAGGGCTGGTAAGTCCGAAACATGTTTGATATTTAAGTATTTAATAAATATGAGTGTTGTATACAAAGTATACAAAAAGAGAAACATTAAATATCTACAAAACAAAGTTATGGTGAACAAAGAAGAAAATCATTTTTTTTTTTGTTAATTTAGGTTAGTTTAAGTTAAAGCTATTGCCATTTTCCTGCCATTTAAATGATATTCAATTTATAAGAATGCAATATATAGATAACTTCTTAAAGTATAATAAATAATTTTATGGTTTTAGTATCTGTAACTTAAAATATGAATGAATTTTGCGTATTCCTATTAAAATTTGAATCGTGCTAACACACCACAAGTATTTTCTACCCGGCCGGGCGAGCGTAGGGTTACAAGGAGCGAGAGAGACGGCACATGGAAGCGAGAGAAGGATGGGTAGCGTGGTCAAGGTCCACCTTTGTTCCTCGTCACGCCGTATGCCGAAATCGAGGTCACGTGGCCGAATCACCATAGTACTGCTCGCTGCAATGTGCAAGCCAACTGCACTGCTAAACAACTTTACATGCAGTTTGAGGTTATGTTTGAAAATTAAATGAATCTTAAACATGAAATCGCAACACCGATAGTAGTTCTATATTTAAAGTTATTTTATGTAAAATTTCAATTAAAAAAAAAAAATGAAACTGACTTAATAATATTATCACACTTTTCTTATTCTTCTTCAAGTGCCCTGTCGGGTCCCCCCCAACGTTGGCGATCACCTCGGCGAACCTGTCCCTGTCCTGCACCGCTCGGAACAGCTCCTCAACACTTCGGATGCCGGTCCACTCCCTCACGTTTCGCAGCCAGGACATTTGTCTCCTTCCGGGCCCTCGGCGCCCCTCAATTTTTCCCTCCAATATCAGTTGCAGAAGGTGGTACTTTTCCCCACGCAGTATATGACCCAGATATGAGATCTTTCGAACCTTGATAGTTGATAACAATTCCCTGTCAACTCTAGCTTGCCTCAGGACTTCGGTATTGGTAACCATGTCTGTCCAGGGAACTCTGAGTATTCGGCGATAAAGCCACATTTCAAATGCTTCCCATTCTGTTCATTGAGTTAACTTTCAGGGTCCAAGTTTCACACTCGTACAATAAAACAGACCACACATAGCATTGGATCATTCTCTAATCACACTTTTATTAGTTTTTATACATAGTATCCGGAATGCCAGTCGGTTTTGATCTTCAACTCACAACTTCAACTTCAATTAAATTATTTTTTTATTGTGTTTCTTTTTTAAAAACACTAACATCAAGGACTTTTATCAATGATTTTAGAATTTATTTTACAATCTTCAATGTGAGCATAAAATAGCTCATTATTATAAAGAAGGAATCTGGTCGTGTCCAGGCTTGAACCCATGTCCCCTGGATCAGGAGCCAAGCGTTCTATTCCCTAGACCACCACCAGACATAATTAATTGATTTTTATGTTTTCCTCGATTTTCCTCTATTTCTAATTCCGTTAACGTCGTAAACATATAATTTCTGCATTCATTCATTTAATGTGTCCTAACAATTTTTCAATAACTAAATTAACTAACTAACCATCACGCCATATCCCCTAATTGGTAGGAAGAAATAATGGACTGCAACACTTTTCTTTTCAGATATACTTCTCTTAATTCCTCAACATTCATCGTGTCATGCACGCATTTCGACTTCTCACGTGTTCGACTTTCAAAATTTGATTTTTTTATTTGTGCCGCGTTTTACTCAGTCTTCCTATATTTCTTATTCCACTTATATCGTTAATTCACCGTTAATTCACCGAAAAATTCACAAGTGCAACCAAATCTACATAGATGGCTGACTGAAACTGACACGTGAAGATAGATATGGATTTTGAAGTATATAAACATCTTCCAAAAATTTGTCATGCATGATCATAATACCAAAGGTTGAATGGGGAATGTTGTAATTACATAAAGCGTGCGCTTAACCCAACCAATGACAGGTCATAAGTCCTGTCAACACCTTGATCATCCATGTTCAGTTTCCAGTTTGCGTCTTCGTCTCTATTGAGATACAACTAAAAAATATATCGTTAATATTTAACTTTCATGACCATTATTTCTTCTTGATAAACTTAAGGCGTTTACACTATGGAACTTCACAATGAAGAATTTTACAAACTAACTAACTAACCATCACGCCGTCTCTCCGAAAGGGAAGGCAGCCACACTTTAACCGATGCGGCACTCCATCCTTCTCTTTTCGCCCCGCGGCAGACGCGGTGTGATGGATTAGAACACGTGTTTTATTTAATTCATAAAATTCTTTCAAATTTATCTAATATGATAAATTAGATGAATTTCAAAGAATTCAATATTGTAATTCTAAATCTTTCTTTCTTCATTCATTCTTTCCATGTGTCCAAACCATCTTAACGATACTTTCATTATTTTGTTCATAACACCATCATTCGCACTGCATTTACTTCTTATATTTTCATTTGACACACTATCATAAACAGAGTATTCACACATTCGTCTATGAGATCTCATTTCTACCGCAATTGTTCTACTTTCATCCTTATATTGCTAGTTTGCTTCCATACATAAGTGTTGAACAATTTATCTCACATAATTCCATTTATATTGTTTCATTATTACCATTCTTTCTTCATTAATTCTTTTCATGTGTTCAAACCATTTTAATGCTCCAATTATTATATTATTCATAACCCTTTCATTTGCACTGCATTCACATCTTATAATTGAATTTGGCAATAGAGTCATATATCATATAAAGATTAACTACACATTTGCCTAAGAGATCTCAATTCTACTGCATTTATTCTACTTGCATCCTTCTTTTGCCATTTCTTTGCTTCACTTCCCTGCATACTAAATATAATTAACTGTTGTTATTATAAATAAATTATTACTATTTCTCGCAATACAGAAACACGTTTGAAGCTGAGTTCATTGTAAGTAAACCGACGATTGACGAAGAGCAACGACTTAATTGATATTAATTGCCTAAGAAAGGCGACACAAAAAATATAACATACCACTTGTTAGAGCAATATTTATTTGCTTTCGAGATAATATTTACCTCTTTTATTTTACTTCTATTTTTTTTACATTTCTATGCTCAGCTTTATAAGGGTTGGTACAAAAATAATGTCACCTCAGTTTTCGTGTTGAGTGACTTTTCCTTATTTTCTTAACGTTTAATCACTTGTACCATACAATCATATATATTAATTTTTTAAGGCACTCATGTTTTCATCCTTTTAAAATTCCATAACAAAATATTTATGATAATCTAATGATTTTACTGAAATCTCTAGATGGAAGTTCATTTTAAATAATAATACAATAAAATGATGTTTTTTTAACTACTTTCACTTTTGACTTTATTTAGACATCAGCTGTCTAAATAAAGACAAAAATGGAAGTAGTTAAAAAACATCGTTTTATTTAATTATTATTCAAAATATTTATGTTGATAAAATATATAATGAAAACACGATCAATTTAACGGTTTTAGAGTGACTTTTTACTGACATAAAAAAATATATAAATATTGGTTATAAATTTGACTCGCCTTGCAAAGGCATTATAAAAAAACGGCAGAGTTCTTAAGAAAAAAATATCTTTTATAATATATATTTAGTTTCATTCTACTTGTTGAACTTGGTGAACTACCAGAAGAATGCAGAAAGCTGCCAAAATTTTTTGAAACTTAAAAACAAATGGCATATAACTATATATATGTGCATTTAAAATAATTTTTCATATGTTTTTTTTAAAATATTTTTGGAATCAAACCCCTTAATTTTAATCATATTTATCATTAGATCATTCATTTACCTAATTTATTTTTCTTCATAAAAAGCACTCACTTTGTGGATAGACATTTTAAATAATTATATAAACAAAACAACTTTGTATTTAACCACGGTAGGGTTATTATATTGATGCCAACTAGTTTCGCTTGGACCCAAGCTTCATTAGGGCAGTATAATAACTGTTAGTTATTGTTAACTGTTATTATAACTGTTAATATAGTATAATAACTGTAAGTTATTATACTGCTCTGATGAAGCTTGGGTCCAAGCGAAACTAGTTGACATCAATATAATAACCCTACCGTGGTTAAATACAAAGAGTTGTTTTATTTATATAATTATTTAATTTATTTTTGATAAAAATCATAAAAAGATATATTTTTATTAGAAATATTGATATAAAATAAACCTTAAATATATTTATAAATAAATTACAGTTATGATAATAAATGGTGTTCCCGTACCGACCCTTATGTAAGAAAGTGAATCATGCAACTTTCAAAAGTAGGATGAATGTAGAATATATGAAGTAGAAACGAGATATATTAGACGAATGTGTGAAAAATCTGTGTCTAGAGTGTCAAATGAAAATATAAAAGGTCAATACAGTGCGAATGCAATTGTTATCAGCAAAATAATGAAAATATCAATAAGATCGTTTGGACGAAAGGAAAGAATAAATTAATGAATGGTAAAAAGTATATGTTAACGATTCAAATGGAATTGGACAAAGAGGAAGACTGAGAAAAACGTGGCACGATCAAATAAATCAAATATTGAATGTCGTCCAAGTAAGGAGTCGGAGAAATCGACGTGCGTGCATGACACGATGTATGACTGTTGAGGAATCGAGATAATTTTGCCAGTTAAGAACAGTGTGGCGGTATATTATTTGGATGGTAAGTAAGTTAGTTAGTTTTTCAATAAGTAAATTAATTGTAAATAAAATCCTTTACATAATTTTTATCAAATCAAATCAGTTTATTTCATAGACATTACAAAAATTATTTTTAAGGCATCTATTTTATAAAATATCGTACATCCGTATGTGCTTATAATGTCTATAAAGGTTCATAAAAAATTAATTATATTATTTCACACAACCCGATGCACGTTGTTCTCTTATGGGGCCTTGTTAAAGAAATAAATAAAACATGAAAATTCATACAGGCAGCCAAGCTGTTTCCTGTCAAAAGTAAAAAAAGGTCTGGTACTTGCAGTTCAATTATTTTGGCAAGGGAACTAAACCATTCCAAAGGAAAATAATGTAACTTAGTAAAGAAAAAATGCATTTATGCGTTAAAAAAATTTCATCTTAAATTACGAATATTTTTTTTTCTGTTAATTGGGTAAGTCTTTAATTATCGAGTTTTAACTTATTTTATTGAACTTTTGCTAATTTTAAGTAAATTTTATTAAGGTCTTTATGTTGTAAAAATATTCTGACATTCGTAATTGTCTCAAATGCGTCAACCAACTAACTAACTAACCATCACGCCGTCTCCCCGAAAGGGTAGGCAAAAAGAATGGACTGTCACACTTTTAATGATGCGGCACTCCATCCTTCTTTTTTCGCTCCGCGGGAGACGCGGTGTGATGGGTTGCGAACCTCATCGCCACTGCGTCAATATATCAAATAATCAAATATCTCGAAACCTTTATAATATACCTCGATGCCTTTGCAATGTAAAACATGCCAGTCCCATAAAATTAGATTAATAGAAAACAGACTTCTTTATTCGTATCAATATTCTTGACTGCTTGGTATATGGTATATATGGTATGTCCAAAGTATACCACGATGGTCAGTTAGTTACTGTATTTAAAAAAATAAGTAATATTGGTTATTTAATTACTCGGTAGAATTTTATTAAAAAATATATATTTTTTAACTTTTGTATGAAGCACTTAATTTGTGGTGTGGAATTATTTAAAATATTGAAAAACACTTTCAAACTTTGTTTTTCCACCACTTCAGTATTCTAAAAAAATTACAAAACTTCGGCGGGACCGAAACCGGTTGGTTCGATACAATAAAACAAAGGTATGTAAAAACAACGTGTGAAAGTGTTTTAATTATTATTTTGAGATGATTTAATCTGCCGAGTTTTTTGTGTTTATTTAATTTTCATAAACTAAGTTACGTTTATTTTCATTGCAGCCACAAAAAAGGATGGCGAGTCCTTTCTTTATCGTTATTGCAATCCTTGACCCACTTTCGGCGGCGGGAATGTTTATGCCCAAATAGTGCAGACGCTTTTATGATTCTTCAAATTTAAACCGACCACGTGACCTCGTCCTGCCAGCGAATAAAGGATACGCGGTTCTCTGCATTGTGCGAGTGGACTTTATTACCAAATACGTTCGGTTCAATTTCAATTTTACGATAAAAAATATGTCGTGTATTTTTATAGCTTTACCTGTAAAGCTATCATGTGCTCTTAAAAGAGAAATCTCACGTATAAGAATTATTCAATCCTTAAATACATGTTTCAAAACAAAATAATTTATTTTTTGGCATGACTCGATTAATCAAATCTACTCTACGGAAATTGAAAAAATAATTTAATCCGATTTTTAATAAAAAAAAATATTTAAAAAACACGACAAGTTTCGGAGGATACCTCCATCTTCAGGTGTAAAAATATAATAAAAACTAAAACGACTAATATTATTTTCAATTTCCTAAGTATATTACTATGGAATTCCACAGTGTTAATGCCTCGGCGTTCAAAGAGTTAAAAAATAATGCTTTATTATTTGAAATTTTCTATAAATTTTATGGTCTTATCCATTTTCTAATAGTAATATTCATAATATAACGGTAAGGGTTGTGTCATACATTTATACGATATTAATTAGCTTGGAATAAAAAACGCATTCTTTAACGAAGGTTTTTCTTATTATATTTATTTAATAACATTTTGCTATATTTTTCTTTTTTCCCTCTCACTTCATATTTTGGATTTACATTGGAATAAATATATTTACACTATACTTTTTACGAACATTTAATTTTACTTTTTGCAGATCTATTTTGGATGTCAAGTCGATGCACAAATTTTAACAATTAAATTTTGCGCATTGTTGGTTATGTCTGTGAAAAATACAGTATAGTATTATGAAAATACGAAGTTTAAATGAATTGAAATTATGCATAGTTATTTAGCTAAAAGAAATTGGAAACTTGCATGTTAGAACTCTCTAGAAATAACAGAAATATATTTTATAGTAACTGTTTTGTTAATAATACAGTGATTTCTGTCGTGTACCTGTCGATAAATACTCTATCTTTCTTTCGTATTTCAAATAGCAGATTTTGAAAGCGGTCATCGGATAATAATGGGAGAATTATTATAGTCATCAAAGATAACAGCGAACCATCTGAATCTATTTCCATTCAAGTAACTGTAAACTCGAGTTTACGGTTTATTTTCGAGAAGAAAGTATTCTATGCGCTTGCTGGCTCAGTCTGTGGGGTTATTATAGGCCAAATGTTCCGATTCTCTATAATATTTTGAATATAAACAGAATTAAAAGTACATAGAAAATTAGTCTTTTTTTAAAACCTGCAATGAATAAATTATTTTGCTTGACGAAATCATTCTTAGATTGAAAATAGTCCATTGTTTTGGCTGAAACACTATGAGTCTTCACCATTATTAACTGTTAAAATATAAAAGGCTATTTATTGTTATACCATTTTTAATTTTTCGCGACAGCTGCTTTGTCAATATATTTTCTTCAATTGAAAAAAATAATTTCAGGAATAGCAATTCGAGTTTCGTAAAAATATATTGTAACACTTGATGATGTCAACATTGATTGACAAAATAGCTGTCGCGAAAAATATGTTATACTGCATATTTTAACAGTTAAAAATCTTAGATTGTTAATCAGATGAAACGATTATCAGCGACTGTGATAACCAGGATGTTGTCAGGAAGACACACAAGAAGATATTGGAGGGAACATGTAGAAAACCATTACCACACCTTGCCCTACATGGGAAACCAGAGAGAAAAATGATGCCTGGAAGACCCCCCAAGAGACAAAAAGACAGCTGGGAATCTATATCGCAAGAAAGAGGCAGAAAACTCTGCACAAATGACGTTAGCGGCTTTCACCCAATATGTAAAGAAGAAGAAGAAATATATGTCTAGTATAGTATAATGTTTTAAAAATAATACTGAAAAAGGCATAGAGCAACAGATCATCTGTTAAAATAGGCCATTTTCATAGATCTTATTCAGAAAATATATAGTGGAAGACGTAAGAACTGAAGCAGTCTGCTAAAAAGACGTGGCATAGTTAAAAGTGAAATTAATAATATAATGAACTACAGCATTATAATAAGGAGAGTCTACCCCAATAGCCAACCTGGCCAGTGGGGTAGGCTCTCCTCAGAGAAGAAGAATAATAGTATTTTGTTATTTTTTTAGCCATGAATTTCGCGTTCGTTCCAGTTTCGTAAAGACACTTCTTTTTAGATAAGGCATTTTTCATTTTACTTATAACGTACTGCAAAATTATGATAACACAGACATGTTTTATAATTTCATATATTTGCTATTTACTCGACAGTTTAAGTTGTTTGGATACAGTACAGAGTGGAGGAAACGAGTGAAGCTTGTTGCAGACCAATCTGCATAATTGTAGCCATGAAGAAGAATAATAAGATTTCTTAGACGAATGTGAGGAAACTCTGTGTAAACTATTTGAATTGAATGCGGTGTGAATGATGGTATGATGAACAAAATAATGAAAGGATAATTAATATGGTTTGGACACATGCAAAGAATGAATGAAGAAAGAATGGTAAAAAAAATGTAAACGATGTAAATGGAACTAGAAATAGAAGAAGACCGAGGGAAACGTGGCACGATCAAATAAATCAAATATTGCATATCGGCCACGTGAGGAGTCAGAGAAATTGACGCGCGTGCATGACACGATGTAGGAATGTTGAGGAAGCGAGAGAAATATGTCAGGAAAGAAAAGTGTGGCAGTCCATTCTTTCTGTCTACCCCTTCGTAGAGACGGTGTGATGGTAAGTTAGTTAGTTTAAGTTAAGAATAACTAGTTGTTTGTGAAAAAAAATACTAAAAACAATACTTTATTTTCCCAAAATATTTTATTGAGCTCTTCATTAACATTCTTCAAATATCTTTTTTTCCTCCCTCGATGTATAATTTATTTATATAATAATTTTGGGAATGGAGTTTTGTCAAGAGTTAGGAATAGTTGTTATATAATTCGAATACAGATGACGAGTGCATCTCAAATATGAGGCTTGAATAATGCG
Organism: Lepidostoma basale; assembly: GCA_022606425.2. Classification (NCBI taxonomy): domain Eukaryota; kingdom Metazoa; phylum Arthropoda; class Insecta; order Trichoptera; family Lepidostomatidae; genus Lepidostoma; species Lepidostoma basale. The sequence continues at coordinate 204,093 of JAHDVF020000620.1, read as the reverse complement.
TTTTTTTTAAACTAATATTTTATACATATAATAAATCAAATAAAAAAAAAATACCTATGTGTTTTCAAATTAATCTAATTTTAACTGATATTAAAACTAGTAGCTACACTTTGTTAAATTAATTTCCGCGTGTAGTTAAACTCATTATTGCCTTGTATGCGGAAGACGTTCCAGTATGCTTGAGTGATAGTTGAATTTTTCAAATTATACTCATAAGAGTTATGTTAATTAACGAATTGCTATAAGACAAATTTTTCTAAAGAATAATATATTTAAGTTTTTTAAGAATAAGTTTAGTTAATTTTTTTTGGATATGAATAAATTAATTGATTATTATGTCAGGTTATCTCAAAGAGATCATCTAGACATATAAATATATATGAACTTACAATAAGGTGAAAAAATACAAAACGTTCGTAACCAAAACTTGACATATAGCATTGATACCAGAGCGGATACCACAAGAACGAACGCTAAGGTGCGGGTAGCAGAGATGCGGACGCTAAGAACAATAGCAGGCAATACTCTTTGAGATGAGAAACACGTCTATAAAACACATCGATAGGAGATATTGTCAGTTGGGGCAAACAATACAGAAGATCCTAGCATGCGCATGTGCAGGGGATAGATCCCTCCAGAATCCCACACGTTGTGATGCATCAGATTCCTGTTGGCCACCTGAAGACCATAAAAAATATGGAGGGATAGCTGGGAGTTTTCCTAAGATTGGCCAGCCTAATAATAGGAAGATATCAATGGCCCTAAAGGAGAATAAATTTAAGAATGGTTTATTATTAATGCAAAAAATATTTTCAGATTTTAATTGAAATATTTGTGAATTTCTTGGTTCAAACATGAGTAGTGGAAACCAGTTAGCGGACTCGGCGAACTTAACCTGGAAAACGTGAGTTAACTGACATACTTATTAGAGGATGTTAACCGGAGTTGTTCAACGTTAGAGTGAGCTTGGATGTGTGTATGAGAAGTGAGGTGAAGGGTTAAGTAAAGAGCTTAAACATATGATTTAACCCTTAGCAGGACACGACATTTTATTTAGAACTTTTAAGGAAAACTCAATATAATTCCACATCAGTCTATAGAGCTAAGAAAAATAGGAGCATTCGAATTAAGATGGATTAACAAAGAAAGATAAAATTAATAAATGATTAAAAAAATATAAAAAAATTATATAAATAAAACAACTTTGTTTTTAACCACGGTAGGGTTATTATATTGATGCTAACTAGTTTCCCTTGGACTCAAGCTTCATCAGGGCAGTATAACAACAGCTGTTACTACTATTACATATTCGTATGTTTTTAAAGTTTTTTTTTATATGAAATTAAATATATTTTTTCTTCATTCATTACTTGATGGATAGTCGAGTTAAAAAGCGATTAACCAACTAAATATATATAAAATAATGGGAACATTTTGAGAGTAACGAGGCCATCACACGCTGACTTACGTAAATAACGATCTTCGAGTTTCTCTAAATTTCTTGTCGAGATGAAAACCGGACCAGACAATTATTTCAGCGCGGATTAGTTTTTCGAAAGTTATTCGACCGAACGTGTGGCATACAAATTTATATATTTCAGTCTTGTGTGGATTAGAGAATAAAAACATAACTAACTAAGTAACCATCACGCCGTCTCCCCGAAAGGGTAGGCAGAAAGAATGGACTGTCACACTTTTACTGATGCGGCACTCCATTCTTCTCTTTTCGCTTCACGGGAGACGCGGTGTGATGGATTGCGAACCTCATCGCCACCAATAGGCATCTCCCGCGCACACTTCGATCGTCCAACACCCACAAAATAAATCTAAAACAAATAATATAAAATACAATGATATAAAATAAAATAACAAAATAAAAATAATTTAACACAAAATGTTGTCAAAGTTGATGGTGCACATATTGTCAAAGATAGGTATAAAAACATACGATCTGTTAAAAAAGGATTTAGAGAAAATACATTATAACAATATATTTATAAAACATATTCCATCCCACTTCTATGTTTTTCTGATTTCTGATTTCGGCAGCTCCACACCTTACCGACTATCTTGATCAGAAGATGGTAGGGTGTTACTGAAATCGGTTGTTGTGATATTAGTAATATTAGTCAGTAATAGAAAAAGGGAGAAGGATTCTTTAAATTAATTGCATAGATTTTCGTGGTTGGCAGCTATATGTTTTGTGTGATTTTGAGTAACAACGTGTGATTTCTTCTTCTTAACCGACGTTTTGGAGATCATTGGTTTCTCCATCTTCAGTGTAATGTGGTGGTGGTAATAAATGTGATATGAGTTGTGTCTGCTAAGGTACTTCACTGTTGTACCAGGTTGTACCTTAGCAGACACAACTCATATCACATTTATTACCAACACCACATTACCCTGAAGAAGAAGACAACAACGATCTCCAAAACGTCGGTCGAGAAGGAGAAATTACACGGTGTTACCCAAAATCACGCAAAACATATAGTTATGTACATAAAATAAATGAATTCTCATTTTTAAATATACGTTTTTAATTATATCTTTCATGATTGCACATTTTTAAATTATATGAGGTACATCAACTGCAAAACAAAGCAATAAAATAAATATTATATATATAGCATTTTCGCAGTCTATAGATCACATAATCTTATTGAAGACGAAGAAGAAATTTGAAATAGCAAAAACACAAGAAATTATGAACATATATTACGTTTTTTTTATTTTATTAAATAAAACACTGTTTTTTCCACTTTTCACTCAAAAAAGTGAAAAAAAAACTGTGTTTTAATTCATAAAAAATTTTCATTGTGGAATTTCAAAATATTATCGTCTAAAATTTGTCTAAAAAGAATATACGATTAAATAATACGAATGAAAACGTTTTATTTCTAGAGACGTCATACATGAAGTGCCGACCCCGTGTAAAAACGTCTGTTTTCTAGAAGTATTATTTAATTTTATATATATGACATGTTTTACGTGTTTTAAACATTATCAAACAATAACATATTTAATAATGTATTAGACAGGCAAAAAATGTCATTCACGTAAAATATTATACAGTAAAACTTCTGAAAAACAGACGTTTTCATTCGTATTGATTATTTAATATGGAGTTTTACATCATTGTTTAATAAACTATTGTATATATGAAAATTGATGTTGAATAAAATGAAAATATTGATGCTGGAAAACGTTATTGTACTTGACAGCAAAAATAGTGCAAGACATCTCAGAACTGGCCGGCTATGATACATTGTGTAGCACGAGAGTAGATATTACGGTTCGTTAAGTAACCATACATAGTGAAAATAATTAATAATTTCATGTGAACGTCGTTCAGAGACAGTACAGCTGATGCTTTGTTACTCGCAGCTCTAGTAGTGGCACGATGAACGGAAAGTTTTGGTTTTCAGGGCCTTGTTATGGCAGGAACATAATATGGATCAGAGATAATTAATCCGAATGAAAACGTCTATTTTTTATAAGTTTTATTGTAATTTTTTTATGTTTCATCAGTATATAGCATTATCAAATGTCTTAAATAGGCGAAACATGTCATTCGCATAAAATATAATAACAGCGGTTCTCATTCATATTAATTGTTTAGTATGGAATTTCATGTCGTAGTTCAAGAAGCAATTTATATATCATAACTATATATGTTGCTATAGTGATAATTAATTTATAAATAGGTGTTTACAACTAACAAAATAAAAATAAAATAAAATAACTCTGGTGACACCGGTGGGAAGAGCAATTAATCTGCTGAACGCGGTCTCCTCGGAGATCGGCGCCCTTCATATTAGTAAAGTACGTTCAGGAGGCAAATACTTTTAATTCTGGAGAGTATCCTGTCTTCCTAATGTTGAACCATCTCTCATGCGTTTCTGGTATTATATTATACTATACACAATATATTATTTTCTGTTCTCAATAGATGCCTTAAAAATTAATTTTGTAATGTCTGTTCATGAAATAAACTGATTTGATTTGATTTGATTTGTACATTCGATTCAGGGTCCTTCGTGTTTTTTTGTGGTAACTCGTGTCATGGCAGGAAGGATCCCTTGCCACTAGGACAATTATGACTAAACGATTAAATACGATTTTGCAATATGTCAAATTATGCAGTGAATAAGATTTTTTGCCACAATTGATAATGCCTTAGGCAGACGAAACATGTCATTCACATAAAATATTATAAAACTTAAAAAAAATACGTTTTTATTCGTATTAATTATTTAATATGGAGTTATACACTATTTTTCAAAGAATAATAAATAACTGTTTAAGATTCATAAGATAATCTTGAACCAACATGCAATTTTTTATCAAACAATGATGTAAAACTTCTCATTAAATTATTAATACTTTATTGTTATAGAAGTTTCATTATATTTAATGAGAATGACATTTTCGCCTTTCGAAGGCATTAATCGAATGTAGCAAGAATCAATTTTTTTTTATAATTTATGATTAGCGCCATACTTGATAATGTTTTAGAATGGCGAAATATATCATTCGCATAAAATATACTAAAACTTGCACATGTTTTAATTCGTATTAATTTTACGTTTTTCCGAAACGTTTTTACGAAAACACATGTTTTAATTCGTATTAATTTTACGTTTTTCCAATTAGTACAATATGTTCTTTTTTTATTGTCTGATTCAAAGCCAAAGAATTAAAAAAAAACTCAATTTCTCTGATTCCTCACGTGGCCGACATTCAATATTTGATTTATTTGATCATGCCACGTTTTCCTCGGTCTTCCTCTATTTCTAGTTCCATTTATATCGTTAAAATATACTTTTTTACCATTCTTTCTTCACTCATTCTTTTCATGTGTCCAAACTATCTTAATGATCCTTTCATTATTTTGTTCCTAACACCATCACTCGCACCGCATTCACTTCTATATTTTCATTCGACACTCTATCACACACAGAGTATCCACACATCTTATTTCTACTGCATTTTTTCTACTTTCATCCTTCTGTTGCCAGTCGTGCTTCGCTTACATACGTAAGGGAATTTTTTTTTTAAAGTAGGTACTTCTCTCAATTGACATCTTGCGAGCTTATCAATTGACACGCTGAAATATTTAATTAAAAATTATTCTCTAGCCCTTGAGCCGCCAACACGAAACAAGGTTTACGGCGATTATATGAAACGAGAATTTGAAATTCGAATAATTAATTAATTTCAATGTTTTATTACTTCTTCTATAATGATATTAACCAACTTACAAACTAATGATCACGCCATTTCCTCGGAGGGGTAGGGAGAGAGAATGGATCGCCACAATGCTCTGTCCTGGCATACCTCTCGGGCTTCCTCTAAATTCATGCATCGTACCATGCACGCACGTCGTATATTCCGACTTTGAATGTGGCCGCCTTTTAGTTATTGATTAATATGGTTATGCCATGTTTTCCTCGGACGTCTTCGGCTTCTTTTTCCACTCACGCTGCTCGTGTACAACTTTTTAACCAGTCTACCCTCATCCATTCGTTCCATATGTCCAAACTATCTCAGGGATCCTTTTTTAATTTTATCCATGATGCAGTCATCTGCCTTACATTTCTCTCTTATTTCATCGTTCGGTATTCTATCATACAACGTTTTCCCGCACATTCTTCTTAGCGATCTCATTTCTACGGTGTTTATCCTGCTTTAATCCTTCTTTTGCCAGCTCCAAGCTTCACTTCCATACATGAGGTTTGGCACTAGAACTCCATTGAGTACTGCCATCTTTGCTTCTGTGAATTTATTTCTGTTTGCAGTAATGACGTTGAATGGGCCATTTATTTTATTCCCAGCACCAACCGATCTTTCGATGTCTTTCTCCATTTTTCCGTCTCTTGTAAACATGCTTCCCAGATACGTATAATGATATTAAACTCCATATTTAATTTTAATCTAAATATTCAATGAAATCTCTTGATGGATGTTCATTTAAAATAATAATTAAATAAAACGATGTTCTTGTTATAATATATTGCTGGCATCGACAGGCCAGTCTGTCAATACCAGGCAGCCTGGCGAAACCGGTTTCACAAAACTGGATGTAGTTTATTGAAATAAAATTGCTTTATTTAATTATAATTTATATTACATTTTAATTAAAACGTATTTTTTCTAGAAGTTTGATAGAATTTTATAAAAGTGCAAGTACTTTGTATTTTCCTTCAAATAATTTAAGGCCTCTCTTAAATAAATGAATATAGTTGTTAAAGAACTGGATGTGTATATTTATCAAATTGTGTGTTATTAAAGATTCCTCTCACAAACTTAGGTACAGGCATGAACTATAAATATCACATGAAATAAGGTGGTGGTCTAGGGCAGAGAACGCTTGTCTCCTGATCTAGGGGACACGACCAGATTCCTTCTTAGTAATAATGAGCTATTCTCTGCTCATATTGAAGTTTGTGAAATAAATTCTAATATCATTGATTATTCATATCTTTGGTGTTAGCCTTTAAAAAATAAAATAACAAATTAAGGTTCTAAAGAAACAAAGCTGCTATCAAATATATCCCAAGTAATGATCACGGAGCAACGACTTAATGTAAAAAGTTCAGCCGATCAAGCGAAGTTAGTTACGTGTTTGAATCCTGTTGTAGTTTTAGTGACTATTATGAAAAACTTCCAATATCTTATTCAACATTTTTCTAATTCACTTTAAAAGTATTTATTGGAAACAAGAATTTATCAATGAAAGCGAAAATGGCCGTTCACAATGGAATTCTGGTCCTTACCCTTGTGTATGGAAGCGAAGCATGGAACTGGCAGAAGCAAGATGAGAGCAGAATTAATGCGATAGAGATGAGGATGAACGACAGAATCCCAAATGCTGATATTAGGAAGGAATATAGAGCGAAAGAAGGCATTATGAACAAAATTATGAAAGGATCGCTGCTTTGGTTCGGACATATGGAGCGCATGGGTGAAGAAAGAATGGTTAAAAAAAGTATACGTTAACGATGTAAGTGGAGTAAGGAGTCAAGGTAGACCAAGGAAAACATGGCATGACCAAATTAATCAAATATTAAAGGTTGGTTATGTCAGAAGCCGGAAGCATCGACGTGCGTGTATGACTTGATGTATGAATGTGGAGGAATCTAGAGAGGTATGTCAGGAAAGAGTAGTGTGGCTGTCTATTCTCTCTGCCTACCCCTGCGGGGAAACGGCGCGATGGTTTGTTGTTGTTTAATATTTATTTTATTTAAATAGTCCATTGTTTTTTCCGATACACTATGATACCTTAACATTTTAAACTGTTAAATTAAATAACTTTGTTTTTTGTATACGATTGTATTTTATTTTACGCGACAGCTGTTTTATCAACCTATGTTGACATCATCAGGTGTTAAAATTATTTCATTTATATATTTTACAAACATACAATATTTTATTGTATTCCCATAAGTAGATTATTTAATATAATCATGAAGCACAAATATCTGAAATAAAATATGTATGTTGGTAGTATTGAAAGAAATAAAATAATCATCAGATTTTCTTAAATTAATTAACAATTATAATTAATAACTCATCATGATCTTCGATTGTGAAATATTTAAATAAATAATAAATAAATGTTTTTTTAAACTTAAATGCTTCAATAATACCGTTAATCAATGTTCCTGTATTCATGTTTGAATTAAATAAGTATTCGAAATATTTAGATTATTCTATTTTTAAACAAGTGTCGCAGATTCAAATATCTTATTTTGAAAAAAAAATGCACAATGATATGAAAGTAATTTTCGTAACAGCGCAATAAAATGGCGAAAACGTAATATTCGCATGATATTGTTCTAAAATACGACCATGGCGGCATCTGTGATACGAAGATATCAATTACGAAACTATATTACGTTATCGCCACGAAGTTGGCAACAAACCTTCACCCTTCTGGTGTTCTCGTTACCTGACATAACCTACAAAACACAAGGGAAACATTCCACATTATACAAAAAAAGGCGGGATTTGCATTCAGGTAGTTACTCACCTTCTAAATGGCGTTCCACGTTTTAAGATTGACGTCTATGCAACTTCCTTTTGGTACACCAAATGTTCCTCCGTCAGCCATTAATTTAATAGAGGTCACGTGACATCGCTTGCACTTGTCTTTTTTTTGCGTAAAATAATTAATTTTGAAACTTTTGGCGTCAAATAATGTTTTCACTTCACTTAATCATTCGAATTTGGAATGTATTTAAAAAAATAATTAGTTCGAATCTATTCACAACCTGTTTAAGGACTACATTAAAAAAATAACGGATATCTGCAGTTTTTTTTAATTAAAACAGTATTTTTTTGCTTATTATAACTAAATTTATTCAAAATTAACACATTTTTTGTACTATTAATTTCGGTTGTTGAAAGTTTTATATTTTAAAAGTCGCGGAGTCGAGCACTTTAAGGTTGTCCACACATTCGTAAAGTACGAAAACTAGTTGCGGACTGCACCGTACTTATAAAAATTCATCACAAACTTCTTTTTATGCGGATAATAGCCAAGGATAAATTATAGTCAAGCAACTCTTTTAAATTCGCCTTCAGAAAACGCGTTTTAAAACTGGGAAAAAAAGTATTTTAAACTTACGAGTAATCATTTTTGAACCATCACAGTTTAAAAAACATAAGAATACATATACACAATTTATAAATAATAATGAAATGTCACATTTGTTTTATAATTTACACGTGTTTGTACACTGTTTCAATATGTTTTAAATGTTTCACATATTCATGGTTTATGTTCACTGTTGTAAACGTTTTATTTTTGTTTTAATTTAAACAAAACTATACTAAAAAAAAACAAAATAACTGTAAAGATGCTTAGATATAAAACCGTGTCAAACTGGCACCGAAACTTGCGTGTATTATTATCTTAACACAAACAAACAAGCGAAAACTTCTTAAATTTAGTTTGTATAAGTTTTTCGTTTCATGCGCGGTTCGGGCGTCCATTTTGTTCAACGAAAGGTCACCAATTTCGCCTATTTTCCGGGCAGTTTTTGAGTGATGGTTTTCTGAAGCACATATAGAGGTCTGACCATTTTTAGTCTTGCTCGAGTACTGAGATTATTGGCTTGTATAGTGAGTGCAGTAAACGTCACGCGAGACTGAGGTGCATCTCAGTTCTGTGCACCCGCGGGACTGCAACCGAGTGCACTTTTGCGAATTTCGATGACGAGCGGACGGCACATTTCAGCGTCGATTTTCACAACAACTTTTGACGAATTTTAAATCTGATAACTTCGTGTTTATAACAAAAAATAAACATACTTGATTTAGAATTTGTTATTTTTGTATACAAATACTTGTAGACAAATACTGGATTTTTACCCATTGCGGGTTAATAATTTTTTAAGGATTAATTGCATCTCAATAGAGACGAAGACGTAAATTATTTGAAAACAGAATATGGTAGTCGAGGCGTTTACAGGACTTATGACCTGTCATTGGTTGGGTTGAGCGATCACTTTATGTTACCAAACTTCCCCATTCCGCCCTTCTTACGATACCACAATTGCCAAATTTTTAGAACTTGTATATATGCTGCTATTTTTTAATCACTTCACCTTGTTGTACACTAGCGCCATCTATTAAGATAATTTGTCAAATGTGGTGTCGTAAGAAGGAAGGAATGGGGAATGTTGTTAACATAAAGTGATCGCTCAACCCAACCAATGACAGTACCGACCCACTAAAAAATATTTTATTTACATTACATGGCAGTAAAAAGGTGCTGAGGTATTAATTTGTCTTTTTCTTGCGATCTATTTATGCAGGATATCAACTTTCTTCCTGTGATGAAGACGACCAGCCTTCTCTCCATCTCTTTGGTGGTCGTTCTGGCGGTCTTTTGGAGTCTCGTGCATCACGATATTAGTAATTCTTGCTGGATTCATTCTCTCGATTTGGTCCCTCCAGAATCGTCTTCTCTGCCTACTCCATCTCGCTATGTCTTCAATTTTGCAGGATTTGCGAATTTCTTCATTGGGTATCCTATCTCTAAGGGTTCTTCCCACAATAGGTCGCAATGTTCTCATTTCTGCTACTCTTAAAAGATGTTTGGTTCTGACAGTGTCTGGTCTTGCTTCGATTCTGTATGTATTAATTTGTCTATATTTAATAATTTAATCCTTTCAACAAAGATAAATGATATGAATATTAATTATACATAAATGATTTTTTTTATCAATTTTTAATCCTAGGGATATGTTTTCAGCAAAGTCTTATATCCTTGCTAGTTCTTGGGATGCCACTAGGGCCTTTAAGATGGTAGTTTCCTTATGCTTCCCACAAATGAAAATATTGTATTTTAATACAATGAGGCCGTAAAATTAATTTTAGCGTTTGATAATGGCCTTTAATTGGGTTCATTTTGCCCGGAATGCGTTTATTTGTCATTATGATAAAATTTAATAATAAAACTGTCTTATTTTGTATGTTATTGATAGGAATAAACAAATAACAATTTAAAGTAGGTTTTTATTTATTTCAACGTGTTTTTGAAATTAATTTTCTATTTATGTTTAATTGGTGCAATTAATTATATTATTTTATGTTTATGATTTTCCATTTCAAGAGCATAAAATTATTATGAATAAAAATAATCAAAAATAAATAAAATTCTTTAAGGAAGATGTACTCGTATTTTAGTTAATTGAATGTATAATAATATTGAGAGGAAATACTTTTAATTCTAAATTTCATCATCTTCTTCTTCTTAAGCCTGTAAAGGCCATCCTCTTCTAGACGTAGGCTTCTTCTCGTATTTTCCACTCCCTTCTATCCTGAGCGATCCGTATTCTCGCACTTCCCGCACCCTTTAGGATTTCGTCAAGCCAATGATTTTATTTTCCTCATATTTTGCAAAATTAATGTGTATTACTATTACAATATATTTAATTTATAAAAGCATTGTGGCAAGCTTTCACTGCAACTCGGAGAGTAGACATTTTGAAAAAAGCTCCCTAACGAAATATAAACCTAGCTCGTGACTTTTTTTCTTCGGATGCTAATAAGGGTAGTATTTGAAAAGAAAAAAATCTGGTTAATTTAATTATGTATAATTTTTGGGGCAGTTAAATTATTATTTTTAAAATATCTAATGACGTATGCTGCAGTGACACGTTGTACGAACCAAGGATCTGCTAAGAATATCTAAGTTGAAGGTCCAAAGATCCATTACTGGAAAAACTCTCCGCGATCACGTAGACGTAAGAAAACATTGCGAAATAGAGGATATCGTTCGGTGGAGTAGATCCAAAAGAAGATACTGGAGGGACCATGTAGCCAGAATGGATAGTGATACACTAGCATATACAGCCGCTTACGAAATCCTCTCTGAAAACCACTTAAGAGATGGAGGGACAGCTGAACTTCATCATCCCCGGAGACATTAAATCTATGCCACAGATCGTCAGATCTATTAAAAAAAGAAGAACAAGATGTGATTCAAACATACAGGAAACGCAATTTGTGAATGAGAGAAAGGACCAAAATTGTCGATGTATTATGCATAAAAGCTTCGTTGAAGTGGAATTGGTCGGCCATATAACAAGGACCAGACGCACTCTGGAGGAGCGATCGAGAACCGGCCGCAGAAATCCAAACATATTTTGTCCAAAATCTTCTGACGACATAAAACGAGGTGGTCAATGTCACAGAGTGGTGAAGAGAATAAGAGTGTAAGGAAGGGGGTCTATGTTTAACACAGGACGACTTATGGCTGATGATGTTGATGATGATATGATCCAAAAGCGTATGCACTTAATATGTTGTTTTAATAATACAATTCAACTAACTAACTATCACGCCGTCTCTCCAAAAGGGTAGGCAGATAAAATGGACCGTCCCAATTTTTTTTTCTTAACATGCTTCTCTCGCTTTCTCAACATTCATATATAGTATCATGCACAAATCCGATTTCTCTGACTTCTCACGCGGTCGACATTCAATATTTGCTTTATTTGATCGTGCTATGTTTTTCTCCATCTTCCTCTCTTTCTATTACCGTTTACACCATTTTTATATATAATATTTAATAAAATTCAATATGATCATAATTTTGTGTTAGTTTGATTCAATTGAAGCCTTGCTAATACAACACAAATAAAACACTGTTCGTTTACCCTTGTGTATCTTAGTCTATATCGATATTTGGTTGTAAATAAATTTAACGGCTTTTGTAAATATCTTTTTTTTATAAATATAAAGTCATTGCACCCCTTTTTTCAAGTAATATAAATAAATATTTGCAAAAGACTTGTCGATAAGGCGCCTGGGGAATTCGGTCTTGCCCAATTGTCACCCTACGGATAACCTCGATTCAAGATAAAAGAGTGACGAACTTTTGAGACCGTAGGGAAATTAATATTAAAAAAAAGAATAGTTAGGAAGGTGACATTAATTTATTTAGATAATACAAGTGACGTAATAAAATAATTTAAAGTGTCGTTTGTTTAAAATCTTCATAAAATGAATTAATTAAGGAAATGAAAATGAAATGTTAAAAGGAAATGGAAATGAAATGTTAAATTTTTATCAGCGATTAATTGAAAAATCTAACTGATTTTATTCAATTTGACTAATATGTGAAGTATTTACAAAGCATTGAAAATGTTACAAATGTCCTTGTTTTTTTACACTACTCTTTTTTTTGATATATTCAAACAAAAATATTTGTTTTGAATGTAGATAAATACTTGTAGACAAATGGTGTATTTTGCCCATTGCGGGTGAATCATTTAAGGATTGATTGTATCTCAATAGAGACGAAGATGCAAATTGTTTTGGAAACAGAATATGGTGGTCGAGGCGTTTACAGGACTTATGACTTGTCATTGGTTGGATTAAGCGATCGTTTAATGTAATTCAACATTCCCCATTCCGACCTTCTTACGAAATATTTCGAATTTACCTTCTTACTTCTCCTAGATTTGAAAAATATATAATAGTTCAATATGATTTTTTTTTCTATTTTTTTCTCGACCACCATATAATGTTTCTAAAACAATTTGCATCTTCGGCTCTATTGAGATACAATTAATCCATAAATATTTGTCTTTAAAAAATACTTAAACAATATTTATGCTCTTTATTAGCGTACATTTTTCAAAATTTGAGGGTATATACTGTACATTTTATTTTTGATATTCATAAAGAAAAAACACTTTTCGTTTATAAGATGAGTATGTTACAACTTTTATTAATCGATATCACTGAACTTATATTTGAAATATGCGTACCTTTATCGGATTAATGAGGAAATCATCAATTTTAAAAGATAAGTTATTTATAAAATAACAAAAACACGATGTCGATGGTTTGGTGATTCATTTAACCACATTTTTATCTTTAATCATTTGTGAATGTGTTACAAAGATAATACAGTTCAATATCCTGCAAAATTACTGAGAAAATCGTCATTGAAGAATGCAAATATTTTGACGATTTCTTAATTAACAGTGACGTTCTAAAAATATATATATATGATCGATTAGAATTAAAATAAAATTACGATTAACAGTTAGGAAATATAATATAAAAAAAAAATAGTTCAATATAAGGAACACTTTTGAGTTTATTTTACTCGACTTGTTTCGAAAGCTTTACACCTTCATCATCGAGAGAACGACATAAATTCGTGATTTTACATAATTTCCTTGATGATGAAGATGTAAAGAATTTGAAATATCTCGTGAAAAATATACTTAAAACTAGAAAAACAGTGTTTTAATTCATAAAAAAATCGTCATTATGGAATTCCACAGTATTGATGTCAAAAGGTTATCTTAAATTAAAAATATATTAAAGTGTTTACTATTATTGCTATAATAAATTTATAATCCATTTTCAATAAAAATTATACATTTGTTGTATTAGATATTTGGCGTTAAGCAAAAATGAATACTTGTTAAATAAATGATATATACGGAAAGCTTCAAAACCACCCCCTAGATTTAAAAAATCAAAACAGATCTAGAAAGAGGTTAAAAAAAAAATTCGATCAATATTCAGTCAAGAGATTACAGGGAAGAAAAGTTAGAAATTTGGAACTAAAGTCAGAGAACGAGGTTCGTAAAAGTTTTGGGATCACGTGGACGAATGAAAGAAATAGAAACCACGGTGGAAGGGTGAGAACCGTATAGAGATGATTAAGTTTAAATCATTAAGTTTTGCGTGATTCTGAGCGATCTACTTTGGACAAACAATAACAATAATAATAATATGCCTGTAGTTTTGTACCATATTATAATATGGATAAAATATACATTATAATTCGCAAGTTTCATTTATTAATTCAAATTAATAATGCACTAAATATGTCAAAACATTAGAAAAGTTAAATAATTTAATTAAAGATATTCATTAAAATACAAAAAAGTGTATTACCTCCAAACTAAATAAAGAAGAAATGGATAACGCTCCATTCCATAATTATTAAAATAAATAAAAACTATGCTTTTTCCATATTTGAAGTGAAAAAAAAAATAATAATAATAAAAAACATTCGATTTTTGTCTTATATAATAATAATAATAAAAGGTAAATATGCATTTAACCAAAGTAAATTTCGTGTCTGAAAATATTACCTTTATAATATTTGAATTGAAAGTGTATAGCGACATTATATAAGAAAAAAAATAAAAACAGATTTTACTACATTAATTGGAATATCTAAGCTAAAATACGAAAATCATAAAGTACAGACTTATTAAGGTTTCAGAAAAATAATATAAAAAAACTGTGTTTTGTTTTTGTATCAGAATCCAGGAAATATTAATTGCATCCCTTCTTTTACTTATTGTCGCTTAAATGATCATCTGAAACTCCACAATAAATATTTTGTTGAAATGAAAAAGCTGGATTTTTAAAAACTGTAAAAATTTTCTTTAAATGACATTTTTTTTCCTGCAAAACAAAACAGAAAGGAGAAAATGTAATTAAATAGTAAATAAAAAAATTGGTTCATTTTTCAAAAATAACAATTCATTATTTGTTAGATCACCGTTTTAAATTTATTTTATTTTATTTTTATATAAAGAGTAATAAGCTTCCACTAACCAACTATTATGTCATATGAAAAACATAACATTTCAAATGGCGTGGTTCGAAGAATTCGTTGTTAAATATATAATTCTGTTGTCGAAAAAGATTAACCCTGAATTGATAAAGTTCCTGAAATGTGTGCACCCTACCTTATGAGAACTAGTAACCACCACTAGATAAATGTATGAATGTGCACACGTAGGTATGTATGCATGTGCGGGCTGTGGGCACTGCGTCTGTGTGGGGCCGCTCTGTGGCTGTGTTGGTGCGCCTGCCATTCTATGGGCCATCATGCATTTTCAGGGGGTGACGACACTTTCTTAATTTTTGAGAAATTTCCAAAACTACACATTTTAGTATTATGAGATATATTTTATTGAAAAAATATGTTGGATAGTTTTTCATTATTTTTAAAATGATTATTTTGTGTTGAATATAAGCGCGATTGTTTAACTGATTTAACATAGATTCTATTTATATTAATATTAGTTACAAATTTGTTTCGCCTTGCGAGGGCATTCTCAAACCCTCGCTCTAATGATTTTTAACCTTGATGGAAATTTTTGAGAATTTTTTTTATCTTGAAGAAATTTTTGATGGATTATTTGAGAAAAAGTAAAAAAAATATATATTTAAAAGTTAGTGCATATTTTGTTTGTATTAAAATTACTAAAAATTTGGTATTTAAACAAAAATTTTGATTTTGAGGGGGAGTAAGGGGGATCCTATTAACTCTTCGAGCGGTGCATGGCCATCACCGTGGTGATGGCCATGCGACGCTTGAGGATTGATCTGATCCCAAGTACCTATCCACACCTCCTCGACTTTGGTCTCCCCTGGAAACTATGCGAAATGTTAGAGATCGAGTGTGAATAACCTCGGTGGATAATATTGATGCATAGGCTAACGTGGAAGGACACCTCGCCAACCCGTCTGGCAAGCGTGGCGTTGTAATGCCAACCACCCCCCGTATGACATGTCATGCATGGAGAAGTATGGGGGAGGCCTGTGTCCAGCAGTGGACGACAACGGCTGTTAAAGAAGAAGAAGAAGAAATATACTAAATATACTTCTCACCCTATCTCTGGTTTGAGAATCAATTCATTCAAAATTGTACGCTATAATTGGGTTCAAATAATATGTAATAGTGTAATGGGAAAAAAGAGAAACTAACCAATTAAAAAGGCCCATGTGGCATTCCAAGAACCAGCAAAGATGTTGACAGAGTTTAGTGCAAACAAATCTTTTACTTATCGCTAATATATTATAAATAATTAAATTAGAACCATAAGAAAAATACATGATGATATTTATGAAAATAGTAAAATAATGTAATAGTGAAAATAGTGAATGAATGAAAATAGTGAAAAATAGTGAAAATAGCGAATGAATGATAATTATGAAAATAGTGTTTTAAGTAAAAAAAATATTTTTTTATAATTTTTTTTAATTCGTTTAGGTGTAAAATTTTTCATTTTCCGGTTCTGTTTCCTATCATGACGTGTGGTCACCCCCGAATAGTACACCTCACAAACACAAACAAAGCTACCAACACACGCCGCCCAAAGGCCACTGCTCATACACAATTTTATAATAAGCCCTACGAAAATCAGCAACCGTATGAAAATTTGCACGCTCCTCGGAATGCGCTATCAATGCGTCCGCAAGTAAAGCCGGACGGGGTAATTGATTTTTAAATTGACGGAGTGCCTTCCAGATTAAAAGGTTCGGTACACGTAGTGTTAAGTAAATTTTATGGTACTTAGAAATCAAAACTGACCTACGTTATTATTATTTGAAATTGTTTTATTAGTTCATGTTCCTTTATGCGAGGGAGAATTTTGTGATTAAAATATATATCAGGTCATTTGATCTTATTGATTATATTTTAAATAATATTTTATAAATTAAAGGATTTTGAAAATTTGGTTTGATTCATGTAATGCTCCTGTAAATTTGGAAATATTTCGCGTGTAAGTGAATTGTTTTGGTCAATTTAACTGTTGCCGCACTTTATAATAGTTAATTGTGACACATAATACGTGTGTACTGTTTTGCTGTTAAAATTATATTAGTTTAATCGTTTTTATAAAGAATTTTGACAGGTGTAAAAATAAAAATTTCATTTGTTCCAATGACAGTTTAAATAATTTCTTCAATATTATTTTAAAGTTCTTGCTGGTTAAGTGCCTAATTACAGGTTATTTAAAAAACGGTGGATACGTGTACAATAAAGTAAATAAACACAAAAGTCAGGATTGTCCATGTCAACACGTGCAACATCGAAAAAAACATTATGTGTTACATTATGTGCTAAATTAAAAAACCGGTGGATTCGTGGAACATAAATTAAATAGTCAATATGTGCACCATCTAAAAAGAACATTTTGTGTTAAATTATTTTTATTTTGTTATTTTATTTTATATCATTGTATTTTATATTATTTGTTTTAGATTTATTTTGTGGGTGTTGGACGATCGAAGTGTGCGCGGGAGATGCCTATTGGTGGCGATGAGGTTCGCAACCCATCACACCGCGTCTCCCGCGGGGCGAAAAGAGAAGGATGGAGTGGCGCATCAGTAAAAGTGTGACAGTCCATTCTTTCTGCCTACCCTTTCGGGGAGACGGCGTGGTGGTTAGTTAGTTAGTTAGTTAGTTAAATAAATAAAATTATATTAAATGAGGAAAATATGTGTATCATAGAGTGTCTAATGAAAATATAAGAAGTGCATGCAGTGCGAATAAAAGTGTAATGAACAAATAAATGAAAGGAACATCAAAATTGTTCGGCTACATATTAAGTATAAATGAAAAAATAACGATGTAAATGGAACTAGAAATAGTGGAAGACCGATGTAAACGTGGCACGATAAAACAAAACAAATATTGAATGTCGGAAAATTCGACACTGAGTAATGAAGACACTGAAGACGATAGTAGGCAAGACACTGAGAGATCACGTGAGGAACACCAAAATAAGATAGATATGTGTGGTTGAGGATATTATAAGATGGAGCAGACAGCTAAAAAGAGAATGGTACGGTAATGTTCAAAGAATGGACACCACCAGACTCTCCTATATTGCATTACATAACCAGCGTCACTGGACTCGCTCTCGTGGAAGATCTCCTTAAATATGGAAGGACAGCTGGGAGTTTATTTTACAGGAGGAGCAACACTCTGGAAAACACACCACATAGGTCTACAACAAGGAAGAAAAATAATAAGAAGGACAATTTGACGTACGTGCATAACACGACGTATGCATGCTGAGGAATCGAGAAACCATGTCAGGAGAGAAAAGTATGGCAGTCCATTCTCTCTGTTTACCTCTTCTAAGGAGACGGCGTGATTGTTGGTTAGTTAGTTACAAAATAAATTAATTACAATTACACCATAAATTTTGATGTAGGTATCAGACGATGGCAGCAAGTTGCCGAAACCGGTCGAACATAAACGCGAGTGGAAGCACACTAAATACATAATAATAAAGATTTATTATATATTTTTTGGTTTTCATTATTTAATTTTTTCGTAACAAATTAATAACTCAAATGAAAAAGTTTAACAAATAGACAAATGTGTCCTAACCACCTTAATGATGCTTTCAATATTTATTCTTAAAACCTTCATCTTCATTCGACACTCGATCATAAATAGATTTTACACACGTTCGTTTGAAAGATCTCATTTCTATTGCATTTATTCTACTTTCATCCTTCTTATACCAAATGAGTTGTTTAATGCTTAATCATTTCCTCTAAATATTAAAACCCTTCAACTTACCCAAAGCTCTGACACTCGGCAAATATAATAATTACTTTTCCGAATTGAATCAAGGGGCCCCCCGACATCCTTGGACGGCGTTCAGTCCGCCGCAGGACTTCGGGCAATGGCCGACCTTGATGTGGAAAAATGCATAATACGCGCGCCCAAAATGCGGGAAGAGCGACTCGGCCAGAAAACAATTACGGACAATTGCTGCAGCGATAACAGAATGTGGTGCTTGGTGGATCTTTTTCCTACAAAATATTATTTTGTTTTCCTTTTACATCTTACGAAACCATAAAATAATATAATAGAATTTTCTTCCTTATTAAATTCTCGTTTCCTTAAAGCAGTTAATTTTAGTACTTAAATCAAAATTCCTCCATACCCGTTATTACGAAATTTAATCAATCAAGGTTTAAACACTCTATTCAAAGAAATTATCAATAAAATATCTAATAAATAAAAAACGGTGGATACATGTAACATAAATTAAATAAACACAAAAGTCCAGATCGTCCATGTCAACATGTGCAACATCGAAAAAAAACATTATGTGTTATTACGTTATGTGCTAAATAAAAAAAAACCGGTGGATTCGTGGAACATAAATTAAATAGTCAATATGTGCACCATCTAAAAAGAATATTTTGTGTTAAATTATTTTTATTTTGTTATTGTATTTTATATTATTTGTTTTAGATTTATTTTGTGGGTGTTGGACGATCGAAGTGTGCGCGGGAGATGCCTATTGGTGGCGATGAGGTTCGCAACCCATCACACCGCGTCTCCCGCGGGGCGAAAAGAGAAGGATGGAGTGGCGCATCAGTAAAAGTGTGACAGTCCATTCTTTCTGCCTACCCTTTCGGGGAGACGGCGTGATGGTTAGTTAGTTAGTTAGCTTAGAATTTTCTTACGTAGCAATCACTTTGTGGTTAGACATTTAAATTTTTTTAAATAAATAATAAAAACTTTGTATTTAACCACGGTATGGTTATTATAATTGATGCCAACTAGTTTCGCTTGGATCCAAGCTTCATTAGGGCTGTATAACAACTGTTGATAAACTTGTTCACTGTTAAATTAAAAACACTGTTTTAATATCAAAAATTGAGTTTATTTTTTATAAAATCATCGCGACAGCTGTTTCGGTAACCGATGTTACCAACGTCAGAGTTTATTGTAACACCTGACAATGGTAACATCGGTTACCGAAACAGCTGTCCCGACCATTTTATAAAAAATAAACTCAATTTTTGATATTAACCGTCGCGTTGCCATGTGGTCAATTGAGTTTCCACTGCCAATTTAAAGTTGATTTTCTTAAAACCTATGGACCCTAATATAATAAAAAAATTTTTGATCCTCCATTGAAGTGTTCTCAATATATCGTAATAAAAAAAAAAGCAAAAAATTTCTTCCATCATTCGTGTTAAGGTAGAATTTGTTTTGCTAATATTTACAACTTGATCAAAAGTGACAAATACTTACTCGCTGTTTTGAACGTATTATAAATTATATCTTTGGCCTTTTCAATAGGTACGTAATAATACCGACTGTGGATGGAAACGCAGCACGCAACTTAATAATATCAGAACTGTGAAAATATTAACACTTTACCAAAAGGGACAAATATTAATACGCACTCGTTGTCTTGAACGTACTATACATTTTGCCTAGGTGCCTTTATCATACGTAAAATCTCGTAAAGTCTCGCCCCGCCGGCCGCGGCGCGGAGACAAGTTTATACTTGGTGTCCAGTTGCTCGTATGTTGTGACGCATTCCATATCAGAAATCGCATGGTTCCAGAAAAAAATTAATAATGATATGTTTTTCAAATAATCCATGTATGTTATATATATCGATCTATTCCTAATGAAATTTCTTACAAGATGACATAAATTAAATTTTGATTCATCGAGTCATATGCTTGATATTTAGATAAAGTTAGCGGTAAACTGAATTGACCACATGGGAGCGAGCGTTTTGTTTTGAACACGGTACGTTAAGGGTTAAAACAGCGTTTTTAATTTAACAGTGAATAATGTTAAAATATCAAAATGTTTCCACCAAAACAATGGATTATCTAGTTGATATACTTAGTTGTTATACTACCCTGATGAAGCTTGGGTCCAAGCGAAACTAGTTGGCATCAATTATAACCAACTCGTGGATATGATAGATTATAGGAAACATATTTTTTGAAACAAGGTAATTTCAATTAATATAATACATAATTTTAATATTGTTATCAATATTGGTAATTTACGATATATTGACGGTCGGTCATGCTGCGGTCCATTATATCTGCTTTCCTTTCAATTTTTTTTCCACTTTTGAGTTTATATTTCTCGTAAAACAATTATAGTAATTAAGTACTTCAAAAGAGGAACAAGCACCTTAGCCTTGTAGATTTTCCTTTAATTTAGGTAGGTACTTTACAAAAACCAGAAATCTCAGTGCTTACTTTCAGTTTCGTCTGTAATAAATTATTCTGCCGTTCATTGGCCGGCCTTGCAGACCCAAAAATGCAGACTGCATTTAAATTTGTGCCTTAAGCTTCTGAGGCAAGCCAAAATGGGTCTTGAGGTATTCGGACAATTATGAATGTTTATATCATTATTACTAATAACATACGAGTACTTGTGTATGTTTATATTTGAAACAATTTTTCCAGTATTTTAAATGATTATTATTATTATTAATAATGTTTTTAAAAGTGTGTTAACAAGTGTATGAAAGAATTAGATGGCATAAGCGCTGGTGCGAAAATGAACGACATGTCAATCAGCTGTTTGCTATATGCAGACGACGCTGTTTTAATCGCTGACAGCATGGACGATCTACAAGTCCTAGTGTCAAGAATGTACGAAGTATGCAACGAAGTATGCATAAAGTTATGGTATTTGAAAAGGAAGAATGTATGACATAAATGCAAACGGTGAGAAATTAGGGCAAGTTACCGAATTTGTCTACCTGGGAAGCATGTTTACAAGAGATGGAAAAATGGAGAAAGATATCGGAAGAAGGGTTGGAGCTGGAAACAAAATAAATGGTGCACTCAAAGTCATTACCGCAAAAATAAATATATCGACTGAAGCAAAGATGGCCGACCCTAATTTATAGAAGTGAAGCTTGGAGGTAGCAGAGGAAGGATAAAATTAGGATAAATGCCGTAGAAATGAGGTCACTAAGAAGGATGTGCTGTATGATAGAATATCTAATGATGAAGTGGGAAAGGAATGTAAAGCGGATGAATGCGTGATAAATAAAATCAAGAAAGGGTCACTAAGATAGTTTAGACATATAGAACGAATGGATGAAGGAAGAATGGTTAAAAAGATATATACAAATAGTGTGAATGGAGAAAGAAGTCGAGGAAGGCCAAGGAAGACATGGCATGACCAAATTCATCAATTACTGAAAAGTGGCCATGTTCGAAGTAGGAACAGTCGACGAGCATCCATGTCACGATGTGTGAATGTAGAAGAGGCGCGAGAGTTGTTAGGATAGAACAGTGTGGCGATCTATCCTCTCTGCCTACCTTTCCGGGGAAACGGCGTGATGGTTAGTTAGTTAGTTAGTTAATAATGTTTTTTGGGATCTTGATTATATCCATGCAACTTGATTTCCTTGACTGACGTTTCGCAGACAATTTTTAGTGTTGTTATTCAGACCTTCAGGGGATTGAAGATAAAAATTCCAATACCTATCTCCATAACGTCGGTCGAGAAAGACAAGTTGCACGGATATACCGAAGACACAAAAAAACATATTGCTGCCAATCGTGAAAATCTGTGCACTTATTTTGAATAATGTTAAAATCCCACGTTTGTATAATCGTTTGTTTTCTGTAAAGCTATAATAATCTTATTCTCTCTATCTTAATTATTCGAATAGTATTGAGAAATGATGTGAAACCTCCATTTTATTTATTATTATTGTTTAAACAGTCAATTGTTGTGGTTGAAACACTTTAATAATATCACAATTTGTATAATTCACTTTTTGAGAACATCGCGACAGATGTCTTGCCAACCGATATTGGCATAATTAGGTGTTATAAACATCACACGTTTGTAACACCTGATGATGCCAACATCGGTTGGCGAGCTGTTGTGACATTTAAAAAAAAAATAATTCAAATTTTGATATAAAAACAGTGTTATATTTTATAAAATTTTAATTATTTGTGTCTCAAATTTAAAAAAGTATTATGTCCTTAATCCAATAATATTTTAATGATTCACCAAAAATACTATTAACAGAATAAAATTTATTACCGTGATAAGTCACAGTTATGTGAAAAAATTATATACAATGTACATATAATAAACCAAACATAATTACGATATGCGAAAAAAACAGGATTAAATCTGAAGTTGTTTGTTACCAATAAGGTAGGTGAAAGAGCTGTCACGATTAAATTTATATTATTAATCGCATTAAAATAAATCGTAATATGTATGATAAAAGTAATCAAATCGAAAATAAACATTTAAACATATTTATCTTTCTATAACCTACTCTATTTTCCTAGGAAAATAATACATTCCCCTTCATTCTACATTTTCTCTGTTATTTCTCACACTGTCCCACCCTCACTTATATTTATCTGAAATAATTTTATATAAGGCCATTGATTATGATTTTATATTTATTAAATGTGTCCTGGGGTTCTTCTTGCTCCCGTTTGAATGTTGCATTTTCCAGTAAACGAGAGACGGGTATAGGGATTGTGTGAGCGAAGCTAACGAAAGGGCACCGCTGCGGCCTGTTACAGCTTCGGGTAAGTGGTGGGTAATCTTCTATACATTTTATATGTATATAACAATCGTTGTAAGTTACCAAACCATAAATTAATTTAAAAATAATTTTATAACACTTTTACTAGTTCGAGTTTTTAGAGATACAAACATTCAGTTATCATATTATTTAGTAATCTGTCGAAGCTCCGGCGAAAGCGGTTTTACCAAAAAATAGTGGTGTTAAAACTAATAAATTTTTCTCTTTATTCACTGGAATCAACACATTATTAAAAATTAAATTAACATAAACATATTTCGGGCAGAGGAGCCCTTCATCAGTGTAGTTTATTTATGTATTTATGTTACAAAATAAATATAACCTTTCTCCCATTTTTTTATTCTTGTAGGATATATTTTTGTTGCATATTAATAAATGCATATAATAATGACTAATGGCATTGTGGTTCAATTGTTGTTTACAAATAAATAAACATTGTTCACTTGTGAAATTATATTAATATTATGTTTAATTATGCCGTAAATGAAGTGTTTCATATGAAAGTAAAAATATATTTGTTTCAAATTATATTTCGATACGTCGAAATTCGATAACATTAACCTGCGTAAGTTTTTCCGTATCCACACACGATACGTGAAATTGGTTGACTTTCGTTTTCATTTGGCAGTCGTGCCCTTGACTGCACTGCTCTTGGCCGAAAATGCACGTTGTTTGGGCCGGCCGGTGCTTGCCCACCGCGCCAGCCGGTGGGGTAGGTAATGGCAGGCGGGAAGTAAAAGTGACCCTAAAGTTTCAAGGTTAACATTCGGGTTTCGCGCCGTCCTACGCCGGCTGAAGTCTTCATACGCTGCGGGGTGTTTTAACTGATAATTTGTGATGAGCGTACAATTTAACACTTCATTGCATGATTTTTAAATTTTAACAAATTACATATTTTTTATCTTTTGTAAAATACTCGTAGAATATGGAAAAATATTTGAAAAATAGATTTTGTTTACTCATTATATACCATACTTATATCAGTAATCAAGTTTTTAGCAAAATAGAAAGCTAAATTTGATAATATTTCTTTAGGGGATAGGCCACTCTAGGATTTTCATAAAATCGTTTTATTTTATTGTTTTAAATGTTCACTTAGGACCTTAAAAACGATATCCCAAAAGATTATGGCCGGGAAATATCTCTAATAGAGAAGTCATTTGAGAAACGCTGCACAGCTGCCATTTTTAAATAAATTATTAACAAACAATATGTTTACAGTCAATCATATGTAAAGTAAACTCCTACCTTTGTAAACTCGAGTTATTTAACATTTTTACTGAAAAAAAAAAACACAAAAGCCTATTTTTTCGGCCTCTAGAGTGGCCTAACCTAAAAAATAACTGTATTTTATTTTTACCCACAATATGTAGTTTTAAGCAATTTTAAATTAAGAAAATACATATTATAAATAATCAAATATTTAACTTCAAGTTTAATAATTGATTTATTGGATCCCAAATATATTTTTTTAAGTATTATTTTAGATTTATTCAAAAATTTTGGTACAACAAATGCATTAACGTTCGTAAAAATCAGTTTAATATCTGTCAAAACGGACTGATTTATTTAGTATACACAATAATTAATTACACTGATGAAGGGCTTCTCTATCCGAAACATGTTTGTGTTGATTTAATTATTTTTTTTAATGAAGCGTTGTTTACAAAGCAGTAAACATTATTTGATGTGGTTTTTTATTTATTTATATGAAAATAACAATTTTCTTAAACTCAAAATGTATTAAATGAACTGACAGTAAAAGAAACAGGTCAATCATCAACCAAATATCATTTTTTTTTGTAAACTAGCATCACAAGCGATAGTTTGAGTACCGTGATAGGTAAATGATATAAAATACAATTGGGTACAATAATAATATGTATGATATTAAAATATTCCATACAAATACAAGAAGATTTTAGTTTTTTTCCAAATTTGCTACACCATTCGAAGAAGGGTTAATTAAATAAAAAAGCATTTTATAATATCATGGTTAACATGATTTCATTTAACATTGAAAACTTGCAATTAATGAGCTTAATATAAATTTCGTGATAAATAAGCTGTGCTTTTAAGAACATCACATTTTTGTGGGAGTAATAAAAAAATGACATAAGAACCATTCAAAACCTTTTTTTAGAATTAAAAGTTAATTTTGATGGTTTGGACACATGAAAGAATGAATGAAAGACACGAAAGAATGGTAATGAATGTACACGTTACGGATGCGAATTACTAACTAACTATCATGCTGTTTTACCGGAGGGGTAGACAGGGAGGATGGACCGCCATATTTCTCTGTCCTGACATACCTCTCTAGATTCGTCTACATTCATACATCGTTAAATAAACGCTCGACAGTTTTTCCGACCGAGATGTGACCGCTATTGAATATTGGATTAATTTGTTCATGCCATGTTTACTATGGTATTCCATGACTTCTCGTTCCACTCATACTTCTAATTGTGAATATTAAATATGTAATATGTTAATTAAAGATATAAAAAGTTTAGATGGCAGTGCACAATGATGTTATTGTGCCGATCCTTATGTATGGAAGTGAAGCATGAAACTGGTAAAATAAGGATAAAAGTAGAATTAATACAGTACAAATGAGATCTTTTAGACGAATATGTATAAATCTGTATATTAGCTTCCAAATCAAATATAAGAAATGAATTCGATGCAAATAAAAGTGTTATGAATACAATAATATAATTAAGACAGAGATAAATGTGGCACAATCAATTCAATCAAATATTATATATGTCGGCCACGTGAGGAGTCGTAAAAATCGATGTGCGTACATGATACGATGCATGAATTTTGTAGAAACGAGAGAAGTATGACAGGAAATAACAGAGTGACTGCCTTTCTTTTTGGCTACCCCTGCAGTGAGAGGCCGTGATGGTTAGTTAGTTTTTAAAAATGTAACAAATAAAAAAAAATATATAAAAAATAATTGGTTTATGTTTAAATCATTTATCGATGATGATATTTAAAAAAAATACGTTAACCCAAGTATATTATTTCAACGTCAATAGGTAAAGTTATTTTCACGATATATGAATTCTCGAATATGTTAATCGCAACCGAATTCGAACTTCCATGTTTCAAATTTCAAACTAATTTCAAACTTCTGATTGTTCGATTCCAAGAATGAATCCGATTGGTTCAATGAAGCAACAAAACAAGTGAACAAGACACAAAATAACACATTTGAATAAATAGAATTATACTTTGTATTTTAACACTTTTTTTTTGCTTTTCGTTGACGTGTTTCGGTTGTGACACAACTTTTTTAAGCTCTGTTAATCTCCATATTATCAAATGCTATGTGTGGTCTGTTTTATTGTACGGGTGTGAAATTTGGACCCTGAAAGTTAACTCAATGAACAGACTGGAAGCATTTGAAATGTGGCTCCATCGCCGAATGCTCAGAGTTCCCTGGACAGACATGGTTACCAATACCGAAGTTCCGAGGCGAGCTAGAGTTGACAGGGAATTGTTAGCAACTATCAAGGTTCGAAAGATCTCATATCTGGGTCATATACTGCGTGGGGAAAAGTACCACCTTCTCCAACTGATATTGGAGGGAAAAATTGTTGGGACGCCGAGGGCCCGGAAGGAGACAAATGTCCTGGCTGCGAAACGTGAGGGAGTGGACCGGCATCCAAAGTGTTGAGGAGCTGTTCCGAGCGGCGCAGGACAGAGATAGGTTCGCCGAGGTGATCGCCAACGTTGGGGGGACCCGACAGGGCACTTGAAGAAAAATAAGAATCTCCAAATGAAGTATTTAATATTTATGAAACGTTTGTTATTTGTTTGGCTAGCGATTTTGTTTTGATTATTGATAATGGTCTAGCATGGCGAATCATGCTACTTGCTAAAATATTATAAAAATTCTAGATGAAAACAAAAATAATAAATTTCTATTGGAAAAACGTAACGTATACATTTTTAATAAATCAATGGCAGCATTCAACGGTTACTAACCAATCTGATTATTATATGTTTCGATGATATCCAATCGGAACGTGCTATTCGAATTTAGAGCGATCACTTATTTATGTACTGTATAAAGTAACTATTTGAGATCAATCAATTTACACTTAATGCGATTAGCAGACAACGCAGATAGATACTGGAAGAACTGTAGGCAACTATCCCCCTGGAAGACCGCCGAAGAGATGAAGGGATACCTGGGAATCAACGTCTCAAGAGATGCCAGCCTGAATACAGGGACAAACCAAAGGTCTAAAAAAAGTTGAAGAAGAAAAGGAAGACTTATATTGTGAAACACATTCATGTTATATGGTAGAATTCTTAAATTATTGTATATCTTATTTGAATATAGAACCGAGAGGAATTAAACGGTTTCCTAAGAAATAATTATAATTTATTTTGGCATTTTATACACGTTGCTGTGCAAAATAAAACGCGTACGCGCTAGGCGCGTATTGAGCTCCTAAGGAGATTTCAGAAGTAAGTGTCTAGCGCGTTCTCAGTAATCATCGAGTGAATATACGACTGTAAAATAATTAAAGATGAAATTATTACCTCAAAAATAAAAACGTGCGTGTACGTAATATGTACGCACGTAAGAAGTTGTATTACAAAAAAAATCTTTTAAAATTTTAAGACAAACAAGATTTGTCATAGAATTTTTTTTCTCTACACAATGGAGGGAAAATGAATGAATTATTTAACATTGATGGCTCATTTCATCATGTATTATAATTTCAAAAACTATGATTTATATTACTAATTTTTGTATTAATATAAATTAAAAAAGAAAAACTAAAATTACCCCACTAAAATATGATAAAATATTGGTACTATTTTACAAATTTTGCCACTACCTTCATTCATTAATATGTATGAAAAAATTATAGTTTTCAAGGAGTTTTATTATAATATTTATGTATGACATGTTTTGCCCTTCTAAGGCATTACCAAATGTCATTTGATAATGCCTTAGAAGGGCGAAACATGTCATACATAAATATAAAAAAAAAACTCCTTCAAAACTATAAATTTTTCATACATATTAATAATTTAATATGGAGTTTTACATCATTGTTCAAGAAAAAATAAATTGCCTTTATTCATGTCTCATTTCATAATATGTTTGTGCAATTCGTGATTTGAAACACGTGAAATGTTTGACAGTTATTTTTTATTGACGGCTGACTTCATCATGTCGGATATCCGTAACAGGATATACGCGCAGCTCACAATTTTAGTCTCTACTAAACGCGCCAAATGTATATAATCATATTAAAAAATCGTTATTCGAAATAATCAGTGCCTTTTCTAGCTGGGGTCCAATTCATAAAATTTTCCGACTTATTGTCATTTTTAGCTACCGGAATATTTGACTCTAAGGTGACCCCGCGTTAGCCGTCGACCGATAATAGCCGATAGCAACTCCTAAAATAGTAGATAAGGTATCAAATTGCATTGAAACACTGAATGGTGAAATTAATGAAACTCAAATACGTATTTTAGTAGAACAAACTATATATTATTGGGTAAACGTTTTTTTGTAAACAACAGGTTGTTTGAACAAATATATCATGAAACAAATCTGATGATGATGATGATGACGATGATGATGATGATGATGATTTTGATGATGATGAAATGATGATGACGATGACGATGATGGTGATTTATATGATTTTGATGCTGCTGGTGATGATGATGATGAAATGATAGTGATGATGATGATGACGATGACGATGATGATGATTATGATGATTTTGATGATGCTGGTGATGATGATGATGATGATGAAACGATGATAATGTAATTATGATTATGAGGATGACCAAGATGATGATGATGATGATGAAGATGTTGATGATGCTGGTGATGATGATGATGATGAATTTTGATGACGATGACGATGATGATGATTTATATGATTTTGATGCTGCTGGTGATGATGGTGATGATGATGATGATTATGATGATGACGATGATGGTGATGATGATGATAATGATGATGTTGATGATGCTGGTGATGATGATGATGATGTCGGCCACGTGAGGAAGCGGAAATCAGAGAAATCGACGTGCGTGCAGGACACGATGTATAATTGTTGTTGAATCAAGGGAAGTATGTCAAGAATGTAAAATGAGGCATTCCATTCTTTCTGCCTACCCGTTTGGGGGACGGCAGTTATAATGGCTAGTTAGTTAATAAGTAGAGGAAGACCGAGGAAAACATGGCATGATCAAATCAACCAAATATTGAATGTCAGTATTGGGGAGTCGGAGAAATCGACTTGCGTGTACAAAAACATGATGTGTGACACGATGTGCTAATGTTGTGGAAACCAGGGAAATACGAGTATGTCAGGAAAAAACAGTATATCGTTTCATTCTATATGTGTACCCCTTTGGGGAGACGGAATGACGGTTAGTTTGTTAGTTTTTAAAATAATTCTTCTTCTTCTTCACTTTTGATAGACTCAGGAGTCTGTTATTTCAGGCGGGTCCTCTTGAGACGCTGAACTCCAGCTTTCTGTCCACCGTTTTTAAAATGCGTTTTTCAAAAAATTCTTTTTTAGTATACAGAAGAGATATTTTATTTTTATAATGTCTTCGACATAGACAATATGACTATATTAAATGTAAATAAAACATTCATAAATTATTACAAATTGCACTGATATGAACGCCGAATACTAGAGTAATGAACCTTTGTATGATATATAGGCAAAAATTGCAAATTTTTTCGCTTTCTCCATACTTATTAAACACTGATTTCATTATGTATATAATTACGCACACACTTTGAATTAATTTAAAACTAAATGAAAGTAGAAATTAATATTTTAAAAATTTGTTAAACTTGCAGTATTAACTGTGAAATTCCGTAATTATGTTATCTTTGACAAATGGGTCATATATGTTTTATCTCCCACGATGCAGAACCAATCTGCCAATGGTTATTATGCCTGTAGGTAGTGAAATTGCTTAATGTGTTATTATTTTTATGTATCTCCAACTTGTATCTTTTGTGTTTTGGAAAAATAAGTATGTAATGCTTTGGATATACATGATTATATTTAGATAAATAAATGAAATGAAATTATATAAATTAAACGAATTTTTATTTGAATTTAAATTTAAACACTGAAAGTTTATTTCTCACATCACATTTTGAATACAAACTGTCTTCGTTGTGGGAGAAATAATAATATCCATTTATTTTGTTCTCCTAATCTAAATAAATAATCTTTAAATGGAAATAACATGTATTTAATTGAAATGCAAATTATGTTTAATAATCAGCCATGACAACGTGCGTGCATGACATGATGTATGGATGTAAAAGAAGGGATATTGCATAGCTGTTATATAGGGAAGAATGTCAGGACAGCAATGTGGCGGTCGAATTTTTCTTTCGACATTATTAAATGTTATATTAATATACTTTAATTTGTATTTAAACTACTTAATTAATAATAACATTCCACCGGTTTCGCTCAAGTTGGAGCTTTATCAGGGTAGCAAAATAAACGGTTTATTTTGTATTCTGAAAAAGCTGCGGCGGGAGCGAAACCGTTGGTTAGTGTAAATAATAAAGTGGTTTAAATACAAATTTAAGTTCATTAAAATTCTATTCGAAAGAAAAACCTTTTGCAGAATCGTCGGACCCATTAGGGATGGTCAAATGCTGAGAAGGCATCGTCTATAACAGGACGTCAGGGTGGTCAAGTTTATAAAGATCTATAGACTGCGCTGGCTAGGGGACTTGCACCGCATGGGGGATCTGGAGCCCCCCAAAAGAGTGTTGTATGACAATCCAGCAGGGCGAAGAAGCATTGGTAGGCCGAGACTGCGATGGTTGGATGGTGCTGTGGCAGACTGTCAGATCCTGGAGCTGCAAGACTGGGAAGTGGCAGCCAGAGAAAGGACGGGTTGGAGACGTTTCTTGGATGAGGCTAAGACCCACCAATGGTTGTCACGTCGGAGAAGAGAATATGTTGAGCTCTCTTATTTTTATTAAAATTTGATTGCCTTCTATATTCGCCATACACATGTTGTTATGATGCTTTATTTCTCTTTTTCTTTTTTACTTTTATTATATACTTTGTACATACAACACTTATATTAAAAAATCAAATAATATGGACATGTTTCGGACAACCAGTCCTTCTTCAGTGATAAATATTAATACATATTAATAATATAATATGTATTGCTGAAGAAGGACTGGTTGTCCGAAACATGTCTATGTAAATTGTAAATAAAACACTTGTTTTTCACCACTTGAGTATTATATTTTACACGACTAGTTTCGAAAGCTACAGATGCTTCCATCCACAGATTTAAATATAAACTTATAAGTTTACATTGAAACCTGTAGATGGAAGCATCTGTAGCTTTCGAAACTAGTCGTGTAAAATATAATACTCAAGTGGTGAAAAACGAGTGTTTTATTTACAATTTAATCATGTCCTACCACAAAGTGAATGCCAAAACAATAAATAACATGTCTATGTTATTAGATTTTTTTAATATATACAAAATACGAGTATATAAAAAAAGTAGAAAATGAAAGAAAATAAATTTGATTGTTTTAATTCATAAATAATCCTTATCCTCATAGAAGAGGAAGCTAATTAGTCTTGTGAATAAAATAAATTGAGAAGAAAGCCGCGTGCGTGCACTGTGGGACGAAGGGCAATGACCCCGGCTGACGTGCGAATGGTTTCGTGCACTTTTATCTGCCGAATGCACACGGCCGCACCAGGCCGATGACATTTTTTAAGCTGTGCAAACAGATGCGTCGCTATCAGCGAGCTGCTCCAATTCCTGTACAAAAAGTCGCCATAATTGCACACACGAAATGCAAATATGCGGCACGCTCGTAAACAGACGAAATACGCACAAGACATGTCTGACGAAGATAGTACCTACTTGAAGATGTACAGCAAAAAATAATGTAGGGTAATCGACCCAGTTGTTGACCAATCCAAGTGACCAAAAAATAAAATTGTAAACATGCAATCAATCTAACGTTAATTGAATAATAACGATACATTCTATTTTCTATTGTATTGGGTGTTTCACAAAGTTTGGTCCGTTTTACAACAGAGGGCTCTAGGTGTTCTGATCCTTTGGTTCTAAAAGTCTAATTAAAAAAAAAGATCACAATGTTGATTGCCCAAAGTAGACGGTTAAATAAAAATAAGTGAATTATCTAAAGATTTGGCCTTAAAAGGACTATGATAAAGACAAAAATATTGACTAACACACAAATTGAAGACGTTAAAATCCATAATAAAAATGTAAAAGTGGTGGATGTGTACCTTGGTCATCTGTTGGCTTTTAGAAGAGGGGGTCTAGTCAGAATACAGCTTATTTGGCCTTTATTCGGAAATCTGGGCAACATCTTCAAGTCGGAAATGCCACAAAATCTTAAAATAAAAGTGCTGGACCAGTGTGTGTTACCTGTGATGACCTATGGATGCAAGTCATGAACGTTAACTAAATAAGCAATTCACAAAATCAAAGTTGCACAACGGACCATGGAAAGATCCATGTTGGGTATCTCGCTTAGAGACCATATACCCAACGCGGAGATTAAAAGACGCACCAGGGTCACCGATGTAGGGATACGCATTGCAAGGATGAAGTGGCAGTGGGCTGGTCATGTGTGTCGACGGGATGATGGAAGCTGGAGCCAGAGGGTTACTGAATGGAGGCCAAAGGTGGGCAGCCAACCAGGTGGAGCGATGATATTGTGCGGACGACGGGAAGGGCCTGGAGAACACTGGCGAGAGACCGAGATAGATGGCGTGGGGGTGGAGAGGCTTACTTCCAGCAGTGGATGGAGACAAGCTGACGAATATAAGATGTCATTATACGCAATGGGTAAAACACTTCTTTCAAACGTAAACACAGCGTCTTATGATTGCACACATCAACTTGCACATATTTATCTTACTTTATTAATATGCGTTATGCCAGACATGTTTAATTTGGTGAAATGTTCATATAAAAATGAAGATAAGGGCCGCACACACGCAAAAATGGGTGCAATATTCTTTAATCTTTATGGGTGAATGGTCTCGGGTTATGCAGTTCATACACACAGATAAATGCATTAATGCAAACATACATTTTTTTTCCGGAATCAACAGTATGTCCCGAAAATTAACGGTAAGGTATGTTTTAAAGATTTTGGAAAGTAAAAATAGTCTATTGTTTTTGTCGAAACACTGTGATACTTCAACATTATTATCTGTTAAAATATAAAACGCTGTTTATGGTATAACAATTATTAATTTATTTTTTATTTTTCGCGACAGCTGTTTCGTTAACCGATGATGACATCATCAGGTGTTACAATTTTTTTTTCAATTTTTAAAATTAATTTTCGTGATTTTTCGAAACTTTATGGGTAATAAATATTCCAATGTCACTATGAATAATTTCTTTTAGAGCATTTTGAAGTTATTACTGGAGTTGAGTTAGATACCGAATTACTATTTATAGTAATGCACACAAAGGCTCGAAAAATCACGAAATTAAGTTTTAAAAGCTAATAACATTGTAGCACCTGATGTCAGCATCGGTTGACGAAACAGCTGTCGCGAAAAATAAAAAAATAAAAAATAATTGTGGCACCGTTAACAGCGTTTTATATTTAAACAGCTTATAAGGTAATGACAGGTCATAAGTCCTGTAAACACATTGATCAACCATATTCAGTTTCCAGTTTGCATCTTCGTCTCTATTGAGATACAATTAAAATTTCACTAATAAAATGTGTTTTGATGACGAATGAATCATAAGAATAAAATTTGTATATCTATATATAACAAAAAACGAAAACATGTTGTGGTTATCTTCATGTCCAGGAAGAGCGGGCGGACTTTTGGCAGCCTACGCGAAAATACCATATTTTATCCTCAATGTTGTTAACAAAACCGCAATTCAATTAATGTAACCAAATACATAGTTTAAACTGTCATCATAACACTAATCATAATGCCGTTTCTCCGTAGAGGTAGACAGAGGACGAATTTTAATGTTATTACATATCGCATGCTTAATAGAACACTGGCTTAACTCAAAAAAGCAAGTTTTGCTCAATCTGACATGAGTCGGTGTTTTAACAAAAACAGTCGAAGAACACGTACTAACGAATGAAAAAGACCGATATAGTGTAATGGAGGTCAATTGGCGGAATTTTGACTTAATTTTAACGCATAAAGATGGATAGCGTTAACACAAGCCTCTGTCTAATGTTAACTCAATTATGACCTAAACCATAATCAGTCAGTTTACTATTAAGGGTGCGATATATCCACTAAAGCAAAGATGGCAGTACATAGTACTAACTTGAAGTTCTAGTACTAACCCTTATGAATGAAAGTGAAGCTTGAAGCTAGAAAAAATATGAATGTAGGATAAATGCCGTAGAAATGAGATTAATAATGTGGCAGACGATTGCATCATAAGTAAAATTAAAAAATGATCCCTGAGATGGTTTGGACATGTGTAACGAATGGACAAGATAAGAATTGTTGACATGTTGTGTACAAGGGAGTGGAAAGAGAAGCCGTGGAATACTAAGGACAACATGACATGATCAAATTTATCAAATTGTGAAAGGCGGCTACATTCGAAGTCGGAAGAAATTCCGATCTTTGAAGTAGAAAGAATCTATGTGCGTGTATGACCCGCTGTGTGAATGTGGATGAATGTGGAGGTGTATTATGATACATTAGTGTGGCGGTCTATTCTATCTGATCACGGAAAAACGGCAATTGACAAATTAAGGAGGCGGAAAAACGGTGTGATGGTTTTTTTATTTTTATATCCAGGCATATATTCGTAGTACCTTCACTATTTAATCTAATCTAGTACATTTATTTATTAATACTTCCTTATTTAATGATCCAAATAATCTTAACGTTGATATTGTCTTACCTTGTTTTAAGTTTAATTTTTACTCTTACTGTATTAAAATGTTCTTAGATTTGTCAATTATCTGTATGTAATAATTAGAGTAGCATGATTTTTTCTAAATTGTAGCATAGTTTACTACATAAAATGATAAATGATAAAGATTAAGTGTCAATTTTACATCTTGAATGTGTGATTTCTGTATATTAGGTTTAAAACTATTTTTTTCTCTGTATATCGAATATTTCTAAGGGATTTATTTAAAACTTTAATAATATTTATAACTTTACGTGTATCTAGCAGTTTTCTAATACATTTAAGATTAACAAAAAATAAAAAAAATTAAAACTTCTAAAAACACGTTAACAATATAACTTATTATTTATCATACATTTCACATCTCAAATATGGTGACGTGTCTCATCACTAGTACTCAATATATGAAATTTATTTAAAAAAAAGTTATTTTAACTATCAGTAGTATAAACAATAGCTATGTACGATCATCAATTATGCCAATATTAACACTTTCACATCGCAGAAAAAACAAAATTAAATTTTTAATGTGAAAATGATAAGAAAGTTTATAACACCAAAGTGAAATTAGTGTTTTATTTTTAATATTATATTCAAAAAATAAAATGAATATACTTATATTAGACTTTATACGAATTTGGAAAGAAAATTTAACATTATGTAAAACCAACTAACTAACTAACTAACCATCACGCCGTTTCCCCGGAGGGGTGTGTAGGACATATTTCTCTCGCTTTCTCTACATTTATACATCTTGTCATGCACGCACGTCGATTTCTCCGACTCCTCACGTGACCGATATCTAATTTTTGATTGATTTGATCGTGTCACGTTTTCCTCTGCCTCTATTTCTAGTTCCGTTAACGTAGTTTACGTATACCTTCTACACAAGTCTGTCTTCACTCATTCTTTTCGTGTGTCCAAACCACCGTAATTACCATTTTATCAATTTGTTCATAACACTTTCAATATTACACTTCACTGTTATCATCAATAGTTATTAAAACAATAAGTTTTATAATTGTTTTCAACCTTTTAACCAACTCTTCCAAATTTATAAAAATACAGGGTCTTAATGATATCAAAAGAGCCTCTCAGATGTAAACTGATCATGTGATAGGTAGCCAATCTATCGCCATTTTATTGTCACGTGAATTCTACAGCAGACCAAAGACAGTGTGACAATCACACTGCCATTGCCGGGAACCGAACCCGGGACCTTCGGTTTGGAAGTCAGAATTCTTACCACTCTGCCACGAAGGTCGTTATAATGAGGTGCGAGCACAAACCAACAAAGCGACAGCCATGGCTGGTTGCTTGCGCGACACCATATGTAGGAACAAATACATGCCAACAGAAAGTAAAGTCAAGATATACAAGGCATGCGTTAGCCCCATCATGACGTATGGAATAGAGGTCAGAGCCGATACCGATAGAACTAAGAACCAGCCATGGAGGGATGGCTTGACATCATAATCCCAGGATAGCCCACCGTCACAAACAGGTCATACGACATTAACTAAGAGGAAGAAGAGATACTTAGATGATTGGGACACCTCCAGCGAATGGCAGAAGATTGAATCCCAAGGAAGATTCGCAATACACGACCAGATGGAAAGCGAAGTGTGGGAAGACCGATACTGATGTGGAGAGGTGTTACAAACTGGAGAATGCGGGCGATGGACCAGGGAGAATGGCAAAGAATTCTGAAGGAGAGGCCTGGGCCCATAGTATGCTGTACCGCCATTGTTGTTGTTATTCTCTTTAATAAAGTTACTGAGGCTGGGTTTAAATGTGTCAAAGCGCTTTGCAATTTGTACGAACGAATAGGCGGCGTTTTATTTAGCGCTCGAATTGCATTTCGTTTAAAAGTGTCAAGGTCTTTCTAAATTAATATACAACATAGTTAACCGTATTTCAATTGCATAGTTCACGATGACACAAACAGAAGCCACTCACTATATTATGTTATATTATATAAGAACTTTTAAACAATGCAATCTCTAAAAATATTTAAAATATATATTGACAAATATTTAACACCATCAGATAAACCAATATAATTTAAATAAATAGAATAACACTTAATATTTTCAAAACAATTTATTTTTTGATTTTCAACCATACACAATTGATATAACTCCACCCCGTTTTTAGTATATAAGTGACGATTCTGTGTCTATTTATTATTAGTTTTTTTTTACTTAGAACCTAGGTTCTCAAAGTGGGCAATAACGCACCCTTGTGGGCATTTGAGACTTTCAGGGGGGCAATAGAAAACCAAAAAAATTATGTATAGTATACTGCCAGAAACGCTTGAGAGATGGTTCAACATTAGGAAGACAGGATACTCTCCAGAATTAAGAGTATTTGCCTTCTGAACGTACATTCACTAATATGAAAGACGTCGATCTCCGAGGAGACCGCGTTCAGCAGACTAATTGCTCTTCCCACGTGTGTCACCGTGAAAATTTTGTTATTATAGAATTCAACTATATTATGGTTTTAAGAATATAAAAACCAATGGTTTGGTTCGGGCCACCTTCCATAAATTAGAATATATTTTGAAAAGTCCACCAATCTCCATCAACCTTAAACGGGAGGTGTTTGACTGCTACAACCTACCGGTGTTATTTATGGGTTTGAAAAGTTGTACCTAATGTTGCGGACAGGTAGTGGACTGTATTACATTTCTTCTCATAGGACGCAGGTCCCTGCAGGATCCGGAGCGTTGGTAGGTAGTGATATGTTTGTAATTGAAGCAGAGATACGTTTTAGAGGCAGTTGTTTGATACGTTTGTAGTAAAAGGCAAATATACGTTTTAAAATGGTAGCAGGTTCCGAAGTCTTCAGGTTATAGTGCAGCAAAGAGGTGTAAATGTCTCAGAAAAGTGCAAATAAATTAAGAATTATCCAAAGAGCTTTATAAAGAGCAATGTTGTGAATCAGTTTAGCGGACAGGGTAAGAAAAACCACTATTAGAACTAGAACTGAATTTTGGACATCATCGGAAGAGTGGCAATGTTAAAATGGCGCTGGGCAGGCCATGTTGCTTGCAGCTCTACCGATAGATGGACAAAACGCATTTTTTGATGATATCCTGGAACTGTGACCCAAAACCTACGAAGTCCTCAACTTCGATGGAGGGACGACATTAAAGAGACTGCCGGGACGACACGGATGCGTGTTGCCCAGAATAGACAGACATGGAAGCAAAAGTGGAAGTGGAAGATATAGTCTGATGATGATAAAGATTATAAAAAATATACTATATATATTTACCTATGCATATATTTAGTTTGGTTTGAGAATAGCATACGTATAATGGATCTTGGGACCCAGACCCGGTGTTGCAGCGGGAGCTTGGAGGCATAGGACCAACCAAGAGATCCATACGATGACCCAGCAGCCCCTTATAACGAGCACCGTAAGAGCCGGTCGCCTAGCATGAATTGGGCACGTGTGCCGAGCCCAAGAGACCAGAGCAATCAAGACCTCTAGGAAGGCCTAGACAGCGCTAATGGACAATGTTCTGGCTGACCAGTCTAGGTTGGACGAATCGAACTGCTGGGACCAAAAGGCGCAGGATCGCGGAGCTTGGGGAAAAATCATCAAAGAGGCTGAAACTCTTCAAGAGTTGTATGGCAATAGAAAGTAAGTAAGTAAGTATATATATTTACCTTGTTCACGTTGATTTCCCTAATTTTATAATATTAAAGTTCTTCTTCGTATTCAAAATACGTCGAGATAAACTAACTCTTAGTAGAATAATCATGGTGTCAATAATAAAAATTCTCTTAAATAAACAATATTTCACTATATTATGTAGAGGTCGATGTTAAACAACGTATAAAATTCACTTAATTCCTTCCACAAAACAGTGCTGTCATTCGCACTACTAACAAAAGATAGAGCCAAATATGATAATTGAAGGTTTCCAACCAATATTTATTTTTTGGCATAATTAATTACATCGGATTTGCTTAACCACAACAATTCTGACATGACGTTATTAACTATGAGTAATCGTGATTGCGGTATTTAGCAAGAAATCCCCAAAAAATAGAAATATGTAATGTCAATAGATATGTTTTTTAATGTCAGGGCGTTTCCTTCAAGGTGTAAGAGGAAATAATAGACCACCACACACTCTTTCTAATTCATTTCTCGTCTTTCATCATTCAAACATCGTGTCATGCACGCACGTTGATTTCCACAACTCTTCATGCGGCCGAATTTGATTATTTGATTGATTTGATCGTTTTATGATTTCCTCGGTCTTCCTCTATTTATTGTTCTTCTCACTGTAAATATTCAAATTCATCCACTTGTTACAGATTTTTATCATTCGCCCTTATGTTACAGACTGTCACGATTTCTTTTTTCGAAAATAATTTCGTTAGACTTATTCACATTCTTCATCGATTCATATCGACGATCTTCGTGGTATAGAGTGGCAGGAGCTATAACGAATGTTGCAGACTGTCATGATTTCTTCTTTTTCAAAAATCATAACCTTGGACTTAGTAACATTCATCATCAGATCATTTCGCATGCATACCTCATACCTACGTACAATTCAATAGGAACTGTAGTTCATGCTCGTTGTCTGCAAGTAGGACAGCGTCATCCGCATACAAGAGACAGCTTACTGACACTCCGCTCATTTTGGCGCCTACATCCAACCCTTTCAGCTCTTTCATACACTTGTCCATATATAGATTAAATAACCACGGGGACATTACGCAACCCTGTTTGACACCTTTATTGATATCAAACCAGGCTGTAAGATCTCTATTTACTCTGACACTAGCAGTGCTTTCCGTGTATAGCGACTTAATTGCCGTGATCAGTTTTGTACTTATTCCATATTCAGAGAGTATTTTCCACAACTTTACTCTATTAACGTAATCAAATGCTTTTGCAAATCGACTAACGTACAGAAAAGTTTGCGGTTTTTGGCCAGAAACTATCTGCCAATGTACGAAGTCCAAAAATTTGATACATACATCCTTTGCTATTCACAACCTTGCACATCACAAACTTTGTCACTCGTCAATTTTCTTACTCTATTAAAATTCTGCCATTGATTTTACCAACGACACTCAAAAGACTAAAAGCTCTATGTTTTTTTCATTCTATACGCGATCCTTTTCCTTAAAAAAATATGATTTGTTAAAACCACGTTTTTATAAATGTTATGCAAAAAAGTATTCCTTGTTATGTAAAAATCGTAATAACATGACCAAGTTTTAACCTAGTTACCGAACACAATGCATACAAATTCTTTCGGCGGCCTTAAGGGTCACCTCTGTCAAAAATGCATCGCTCGCTGCACCGAAGTTCGTACACCTTTATAAAAATACTCCGAGCAATCGTCTAACGGCTGTGGTTGTACGAGCTGGCGTGCTGCAGTTCGGTCACCTCTCGCGCCTTCATTCAGTGGGCCGAATCATTCATTTTGGGGAACGCCGTGAGATCATAGTAAACTAACACATGCCATGTAAACTAACTGGTCCTGTGTTGGTCATTGTGATATTGAATGTGTTTGCGACAGGTGTATTCAACATGTTTTTGATTTTTACCAACAATTTAATGAAATCAGTTAGAAAATATGCAAATAATTAAATTAACCAGGAATGCAACCCATGACCCATTACGAACCACCAGATTCAAGGATTGATACTACTAAAAATGGTGGAAGACTTCACTTATCCGTAACAAAAGAATTCGAATGAATGAAATCAATTTATCAAATAAAATCGAATCAGTTTATTTTCTTAAAATATATTACAAACAACAATTAAAGTTTATGGCATCTATTGGGAACAGATAACAAACTAACTAACTAACTAACTAACTAACCATCACGCCGTCTCCCCGAAGGGGTAGGCAGAAAGAATGGACTGCCACACCTTTCTTTCCTGACATATTTCTCTCGCTTCCTCAACATTCATACATCGTGTCATGCACGCGCGTCGATTTCTCTGACTCCTCACATGGCCGACATTCAATATTTGATTTATTTGATCGTGCCACGTTTTCCTCGGTCTTCCTCTATTTCTGGTTCCATTTACATCATTAACATATAATTTTTTTACCATTCTTTCTTCATTCATTCTTTCCATATGTCCAAACCATCTTAATGATCCTTTCATTATTTTGTTCATGACACCATCATTCGCACCGCATTCACTTCTTATATTTTCATTCGACACTCTATCATACACAGAATATCCACACATTCGTCTAAGAGATCTCATTTCTACTGCATTTATTCTACTTTCATCCTTCCTTTGCCAGTTCCATGCTTCGCTTCCATACATGAGGGTCGGTAGAAGAACACCATTGTGCACTGCCATTCTAGCTTTTTTGGATAGGTTTTTGTTTGCGATGACAACTTTAAGTGCACCATTCACTTTGTTGCCTGCCCCAACCCTTCTTTCAATATCCCTCTCCACTCTCCCATCTCTTGTAAACATACTACCTAAATACACAAACTCAACTACTTGCTCCAAGTTTTCACCATTCACGCTAATGTTGCAGACTGTCGTGGTTTCTTCCTTTTCAAAAATACCTTGGACTTATTAACATTCATCATCAGATCATTTCGCATGCATACCTCATACATACAATTCACCAGGACTTGTAGTTCATGCTCGTTGTCAGCAAGTAGGACAGCGTCATCCGCATACAAGAGACAGCTTACTGACACTCCGCTCATTTTGGCACCTACATCCAACCCTTTCAGCTCTCTCATACAATTGTCCATATACAGATTAAATAACCACGGGGACATTACGCAACCTTGTTTGACACCTTTATTGATATCAAACCAGGCTGTAAGATCTCCATTTACTCTGACACTAGCAGTGCTTTCCGTGTATAGCGACTTAATGGCCGTGATCAGTTTTGTACTTATTCCATATTCAGACAATATTTTCCACAACTTTTCTCTATTAACGTAATCATATGCTTTTTGTAAGTCGACAAATGCACAGAAAAGTTTGCGATTTTTGGCCAGAAACTTCTCTGTCAATGTACGAAGTCCAAAAATTTGATCCATACATCCTCTGCCATTCATAAAGGCACCTTGCACATCCCAAACTTTGTCACTCGTCAATTTTCTTACTCTTTCTATTAAAATTCTGCCATAGACTTTACCAACGACACTCAAAAGACTAATAGCTCTATGGTTTCCACATTCCATACGCGATCCTTTTCCTTTGTACAGGGGCATAATTACTGCTCTCCTCCAGTCTAGCGGCGTATATCCCTCCTCCAAGCACTGGTTAAATAACTTACATAACCATGTAGAAACCACTTCGCCACCGCTTTTAATAAAGTCTATGGCAATACAATCAAACCCAACAGCTTTTCCACTTTTCATTGCACTCACGGATCTTTTCATCTCATTCGTACTTATTTTTTCAATATTATCATTCATAGGTCCCGCACTCGCACTAGCTGTCATATTTTCGATCACGCTTGTATCACCACCATACATCTCCTTAAAATATTCCATCCATCTTTCTTGTATGATCTTACTCTCCGTTAACATTCTTCCCTCGTTGTCTAAAATTGCTTTCACACATCCACTATCAGGAGGATTTCGGGCTTTTTTAACTTCTTTCCAAAACATTTTTAAATTTGCTTGGAAGTTGTTTGTCATTTTGAGCCCTTCTTCCTCCTTCAGCTTTTCTTTCCGCGCTTTCACTACCGACTTCACTCTCTTCTTGCATACCTTATACAAATCTTTTGCTCTTTCATACTTAACTCTGTCATTCTTATTTATCGACAACATATTCAACCAAGCATCTTTCTTCTCTTTAACAGCAATCTTTACGTCATCATTCCACCATGCATCCCCTTTCCTTCTTCCTTGTACACACACACCACACGATTCTTTCGCTGATTCACACAAACTCTCCTTCAAGTATTTCCAGGTCTCGTCAATACTCAACTCACTTACATCCCGCTCACTCAATCTATCTTTCACTTTTCTTACGAAATTATTTCTTACGTCATTGTTTTGCAGTTTTTCAACTTTGACTCTAGTCGGTGCGGCTACTGTTTTGCTTCTTCTGGTTCGCCATCCCCGGAATAAGATCACTTTTGCCACTACTAAAAATGATCCGTTTCCAGTTCGGCTCCCCTGAAGACCCTTGAATCAACAGTATCCGCCCGTAATCTAGAGTCTACAATGACGTAATCTATAATGGACCTTTCAAATCCTCTTTCCCAAGTATAGAGATGGATTCTCTTATGATCGAATATGGTATTTGATACAAAGAGACCCCATTCTATACACAATTCAAGCAGTCTCCTTCCATTATCATTTATTCGTCTATCACCAAACGTACCCAGACATTCCTCGTACCCACTCCTACGGATTCCCAC
Organism: Lepidostoma basale; assembly: GCA_022606425.2. NCBI lineage: Eukaryota > Metazoa > Arthropoda > Insecta > Trichoptera > Lepidostomatidae > Lepidostoma > Lepidostoma basale. The sequence continues at coordinate 160,054 of JAHDVF020000620.1, read as the reverse complement.
CCAACCGTTCATATCACCTGCTATTATCAATCTTTCGTTTTCACTCTTACACACCAATGTCTCTCTCACTTTGTCCCAAAACTCATCTTTACTCGCCTCATTTTCGTTGTTACCAGGGGCGTATCCAATTAAAAGGAAAACTCTTGTTAACCCGATCTTGAAGCGAATCCACATGAGTCTTGGGCTAACACATTTATAACCTTTCATACATTCTACCATCCTTGGAGCTAGCACCGCCGCCACGCCTTGGCATGCTCTGTGGTCATTCGGCACACCCGACCACAGAACAAGCTTATCCGCATGCTCCAAGGAACCACACTCTTTCATCATACATTCAGTCACACATAAAACATCTAAACACTTATTATCCATTTCTGCACACATCTCATTCAACTTTCCTTCCATACCTCCCCTTATATTCCATGTACCGATGCGGCACTCCACCCTTCTCTGTTCGCCCCTGCGGGAGATGCGGTGTGATGGGTTGCGGACCTCATCGCCACCAGTAGGCATCACCCGCACACACTTAAATGCTAAATCATTTACAAACTATATCTAAAATAAAATTCAATTATATAAAATAAATAAATAAAATAAAATAAATCATAAAATAAAAATAACAAAATATAACACATAAAAAAAAAGTTATAACACATAAGCTATTTTCTAAGATAATATCCTTTCATTAAAAGTTTGTTTCTCCCGTTACCACCGTTATATTAATAAAATTTTAGTTAGTTAGGCACTTTAAATAGTTTAATTTCCAGCAAGCACTTCAATATGAATCAAAAGAATTTTTCAAATAGACATCAACATTAACAATAATACCATAATATATAATACCAAGAACGCATAAGAAAAGGTTTAACTTTAGGAATACAATATACTCTCTAAAGTCAAGACGATGAACGATGGAGAGATAAATCAAATCAAATCAGTTTTTAATAGACATTACAAAAAATATTTATGTTTAAGGCATCTATTAAATACAGGTGAAATACAATATATTACCAGGAATGCATGAGAGATGGTCCGACATTAGGAAGACAAGATACTTTATAAAGTCAAGAGTATTGGTCTTCTGAACGTATTTTCACTAATATGAAAGACGTCGATATCCGAAACAATCGTGTTCAGCAGTTTGATTGCTCTCTACACCGGCATCACCAGAGGCAGGTTGATTATGCATGTTGGGAGTTAAAACAGTCTGTGCTGACGATGTCGAAGATAACCATCCGGATGGTAGTTCTCTTGCTCCTGGGTTTTTCATCTTTGATATCATATTTTTTTAAAGTTAATCTGAAAGAATAAAACTATGTTTTCTCTTATATGAGATACACACATCCGTAGTATATTTTGATAATAATTTAAAACACCTTTTTATTTTTGTTTTTAAAGCACTTTTATTTGGTTTATCGAAACAACCAGTTTCACTCTCGCAGGAGCTACGCTCTGGCGAAAGCGTTTGGTTGATTTGATAAAAAACGGTTGGCTAGATAAAATAACGAAAAATTGTGAAAAAAACAAAGTATGAAAGTGTTTTACGTAATTTTTAATAATGCCACTTTACAATTTAATGGATTTATAAGAAATTATATATATTTTTTAATTTTAACCACAGATCGCTAACACTGCCAACCGATTTTGTACTATATATATAGTGTATACTAAGTACATTTTCTTCAGAATCTGTGAAAATAATCTAATTTGGCAGCATAAGTGATTTTCCGAAAAGTGGACAAGAAGACTGCTGACTTGGAGACCGTGGACGGCGAAGAGAAGTGCAGGATGACCGCAACTACGGTGGAAGAATGATCTGAACAGACACATCGGAACAACCTGGATGCAGTCTGCATAGGACAGAGTAACATGGAAGCGAATGGAGGAGGTCTTTGTTCAGGAGTGGACGGGAATAGAAGGCTGAGGAAGAAGAAGAAGAAGAAGAATAAGTGATTTTCTGAATACAAATATTAACACGTGTTATCATTTTTAAAATGTTATCGGCTCTGTGGTTTGTAACATCTGAAATGCATAAGTAGCTACTCCTCCATGTGTTGGTGTTTAGCATCTAGCGGCCCAAATTTATTTGGCAATGCAACAGCTGTGGTGGTGTGGGTATCATTGTAATTCTGCACACACCTTCATCAGTAGGCTACACACACAGGATCTAATACACTTAAGCATTTACATGGTAGTTAGAAATTAGTTTATTTTTTTATTGAACATTTGAGTTCGAAACAAATCAAATGTATAATCAAGTTAGCAGTACGAAATGAAAAATATAATACAGTGTTCTATTTTTCTTATTTTACTTGCTGTTTTTTGATGGTTGGTTGTAACATGATTCTCCTATCGTGATGCTGAATTCGGAAGAGCGATTGAGGGTATTATTTACAAACCTGGCAAACTCCCCCAACAATCAAAAGTGAAATATGAATTGAGTCTTATTCATAATACATTTGCACACAATTTTATTGATTTTCAGTTTCAAATTCGGCTTCATTCTGAAGAATTTTGCTATTAAAATAAAGGGTTTGTTGCAAATATGACAACCCCCACTTCAGTGTTGCAAAGCTGGCATACTCCAAAATGAAATTCATTATTTTACTTTAATTATCAACATAATGATGATTATTTCATGGCTGATTACTTTTAAAATACTAACTGTTTGAGGTGAAAAAAAATTGTATCGTAAAAAAGCGCATTTTATTAGCGTATCAGATTTTTGCGATTTACTCAAAACATCTAATGATGGAGTTTGCCAGGTTTGCAAATAATACCGTCAATTAGTCTGCAGAACGCGGCCTCCTCGGAGATCAACGTCTTCCATATTAGTAAAAGTACGTTCAGAAGACAATTACTCTTGATAATATTGAGTATCTCGTCTTCCTAATGTCGAACCATCTCTCATGCGTTCCTGGTAATATATTGTATATATTATATTTTCTTGTTCTTCTTCCTCAGCCTATTCCCGTCCACTCCTGGACAAAGGCCTCCTTTATTCGCTTCCATGTCACTCTGTCTTGTGTAGACTTCAACCAGGTTATTTCGACATGTCTGTCCAGATCATCCTTCTACCGTAGTCGCGGTCGACCCGCACTTCTCTTTGCCGTTCACGGTCTCCAAGTCAGCAGTTTTCTTGTCCATTTTTCGTCTGAGCTTCTGGCTACGTGACCTGCCCATTGCCATTTTAGAGTCGCCACCCGGTGGATGATGTCAATGGCCTTTGTTTTTTCTCACACCGTATCGTATATTATATTATACCTGTACTCAATAGATGCCTTAAACATAAATATTTTTTGTAATGTCTGTTGAGATAATATACTGATTTGATTTGATTTATCTCTCTATCGTTTTTGGGGTCTCTCTGGTGGATTTGATCCATCTTGTATTCTGTGAAGAACAATCATAATCATCAGCATCAAACAAAAATATCTAAAATTGTATCCCTCGTTCTAATGCTCTACCTTTGTAGAAAGGACGATAAAATATTAGAAGAAAAATATTATTGGATTTATATATTTGGTGCAGTTTCTTTCCTCTTCTTACAATCCATGCCTGTCGATCCTGTAAAACACGCATCCTTGTCGTATTGGCAATCTCTTTAATGTCGTTCCTAAGGTCCTTACTAAAACAAAACCGTATTCATTATTATAATTTAAATAGTTTATTATTTATAAATGACCAATTTTTTAAACCACTAATAGATTAAGTATCACGCTGCTTTCTCAAACCAGTAGATAAAAATAATGGACAGCCTGACGTACGCATCTCGATTCCTCATCATTTATACATCACGTAATTTCTATACACGCACGTTGATTTCTCCAACTCATCACGTGGTTGACATATAACATATTATTTGACTGATTAGATATTGGAACGTTTTACTCGGTCGCCTTTTATTTTTTGTTCCGCTTACATCGTTAACAGCTATTTTCTTTGTCCAATAATAGTCTCATGCTCTACCGACTTAATTTTCTTTTTAGTCGACTGTCCTGACTCTGACGCGCCCCACTAAGGGGTACCTCTAGTGGGGCGCGGAGTCATCCGTGTATTTAGAATTTAAATATGAAATTGAACGTTCCCTGGTTTGTCATGTATATCCTACTTAAATACTATAGTAATTCTCATTAAACCATATACTTTTTTCACCATTACGTATTCATTATTTTTTCCATGCTCATTATTTTGTATATAACACCTTCAATGGATCCATCGAGGATTCGTAAGATTGTGATGCACGAGACCCCGAGGGCCGTCAACCACCAGGACGATCATCAAAGAGATAGAGTGAATGCTGGTCGTCTTCATCACAGGAAGAAAGTTGATATTCTGCATAAACAGATCGCATGATCTACAAAAAGAAGAAGAAGAAGACTTTTTTTCGCACGGTATTCACTTCTTAACTGAGGAATTAAAAAAAATAAAAAATTTAAGTTAATTTAAAATAAAACTAAATTTATACCTAAATTCATTATATAGAGTATGAGCTTCTTATCCTAGAGGGTATCCTTACAGTATTTATTGTAATTCTTCTTCTTTCCCTTTGCCATTTTCCATCATCTGGGGTCGGCCCTCCTCGTACGAAAAACGCCAAACTTTTCTATTTTGACTCTTTCCACTGTCAGGTTCTCGCGTTGGAGCTCCTTTTCCATGTAGGCCCACCATGTTGCCATTGGGCGACCTCTTCTTTTTGGTTTTGTGGGAATGCTGATGTCTTTTTGGACAATAATTATTACAGTATTTACAGTATTTATTGAAATTAATGTGTACGAGTAATGTTTTATACTTCATTATGTTTTGTATTGGTTTGTTTGTAATACTTTATGCCTTGTATTGTAAACTTAACTAACTAACCATCACGCCGTCTCCCCGAAGGGGTAGGTAAAAAGAATGGACTGCCACACTTTTCTTTCCTGACATATTTCTCTCGTTTCCTCAACATTCATACATCGTGTCATGCACGCGCGTCGATTTCTCTGATTCCTCACATGGCCGACATTCAATATTTGATTTATTTGATCGTGCCACGTTTTCCTCGGTCTTCCTCTATTTCTGGTACCATTTACATCATTAACATATAATTTTTTTACCATTCTTTCTTCATTCATTCTTTCCATATGTCCAAACCATCTTTATGATCCTTTCATTATTTTGTTTATGACACCATCATTCGCACCGCATTCACTTCTTTTATTTTTATTCGACACTCTATCATACACAGAGTATCCACACATTCGTCTTAGAGATCTCATTTCTACTGTATTTATTTTACTTTCATCCTTCTTTTGCCAGTTCCATGCTTCGCTTTCATACATAAGGGTCGGTAGAAGAACACCATTGTGCACTGCCATTCTAGCTTTTTTGGATAGGCTTTTGTCTGCGATGACAACTTTAAGTGCACCATTTATTCTTTGCCTGCCCCAACCCTTCTTTCAATATCCTACTCCACCCTTCCATCCTTTGTAAACATACTTCCTTAATAAACAAATTCATCCACTTGTTCCAGATTTTCACCGTTTACACTAATGTTGCGTAATAATTAAAAAATATATGTACAGATTTACCACACATTCGTTTTAGAGACAAGATGTCATGAGATTTAAAGAAAACGTTACATTTGTTTTGATCATCATACATTCTCAACGAACCATAAAACATTTTAAATTTCATTTTAAATTCAGAACACGGGCAAAGTTTGAATGCATTTCCAGTACACCCGTTGTAACCGCAAAAAGTATTTCTTGTTTAGGCTCTTTGTTATTCTGATCCCAACAAGTTTCGGCTTATGATAGGTCAGTTACAGGCCGACGCACACACGCTCGCCCGGCGTGCACACGGCCCAATACAGCCACAGCCGGCCCACCAATCCGGAGGCCGCCAGTGCAGTGAGAGAGGTCGTCGACCCCGAACGTTTTTTGCATTACGTCTGTCAAATTGCATTTTAAATTCTGCGGCGCATTCGATTCTACAGTCTATGCTATACATGAACGTTACAATTTTATTTTAATTGTCAAAAAAAAAAATTACCAATCAAAATTTTCTATGTAACTAACTAACTAACTAACCATCACGCCGTCTCCCCGAAGGGGTAGGCAGAAAGAATGGACTGCCACACCTTTCTTTCCTGACATATTTCGCTCGCTTCCTCAACATTCATACATCGTGTCATGCACGCGCGTCGATTTCTCTGACTCCTCACATGGCCGACATTCAATATTTGATTTATTTGATCGTGCCACGTTTTCCTTGGTCTTCCTCTATTTCTGGTACCATTTACATCATTAACATATGATCACTTCTTATATTTTCTATGTATAATATGAATAAACTTATAAATTTGTATTTAAACCACTTTATTCTTAACAACCGAGCGGTTTTGCTCCCACTGGAGCTTCATCAGGGTTACAAAAGACACTGTCTTTTTAATAATGTCACACCATAAATTAAGTGCTTTATACGTGAGCATAATTTTTTAAGATGTTTCGGTTATATTAAACAAATGGATGAAAAAATAATTGAAAAAAAGATTTATACAAGTAGTTTGAATAAAAAAAGAAGTCAAAAAGACATGGCATGACTTAATTATTCAATTACTGATAGGCGGCCTTTTCGAAGTAGGAAAAATCGACGAGCCTGCGTGTCACGGTTTGTAAATGTGGAAAAGGCGCGAGAGTTATGTCAGGATAGAACAGTGTGGCGGTCCATTGTATCTGCCTACCCCTCAGGGGAAACGGTGAGATGGTTAGTGAGTAAGTTAAAATTTCTCCCATGTTCTAGTAGTAACGGTCGATATTAAAATGTGTAGAAATATCTTGATTAAAAAAACGTTTTTGTTTTAAACAATTTTAGCTTTTTTTCTTTCATTTTTACAGAAAATCTTTAAGGTTTCAAATTTGATTAATAATGTCGAAGTATCATAGTTTTTTCGGCCAAAACAATGGACTATTGAATTTAAAGAGTTAATGACGAAATCCAATTATGGAAAATGAGCTATTATTATGGAATTGTTAACACAATATAGTTTTTTTGCATATCCTGATAAGGATGAGTTCATAAACAGTGTTTATAAAATCACAAAAAAAATACAAAATATGATAGAATAAATAATAAATTGAAAATAAGTTATTTAATATATATAAACGAGTATAATATGACGGCGTATGAATGAAGAAGAAACTCAAGAGGGTGTCAAGGCAGAACAATTTATAGTCTTTACCGCTATATGAGCGAATTTTTTATTAGTTATGTGAGTATAATTACGAATTTATAAAAAATGAATACACTGTTTTTTCCACTTTCGTTTTTCTCTAAATCGTCATTATGGAATTCTACAGCGTTCACACCTAGTTTACCATCACGCCGTCTCCTCGAAAGGGTAGGCAGAAAAGAAATGGACTGTCACACTTTTACTGATGCGGCACTCCATCCTTCTCTTTTCGCCCCGCGGGAGACGCGGTGTGATGGGTTGCGAACCTCATCGCCACCAATAAGCATCTCCTACGCACACTTCGATCGTCCAACACCCACAAAATAAAAAACAAATCATATAAAATACAATGATACAAAATAAAATAAAATAACAAAATAAAAATATTTTAACACATAATGTTCATTTTAGATGGTGCACTTGTTGACATGGACGATCCGGACTTTTGTGATTGTTAGATTTATGTCACTCGCAATCACCGTTTTTTTGCCCCTGTTTGTATAGAATAAATAATAAGGACATAACAAAAATTGTGTCTGGTCTAATTAATTTGACTGTCGGCTGTGCAAGGCCCAGAACAGGATGGCATTTCGTGTGAGAAAGAGACGCGGCATCGTGCATCATGTCTCAAGCCGGAATGGCCTCGTCAGTTTGGGTTAGGTCATGTTTAATATATTATTTATCTCTGATCGTCGTAATTAAGTCTGCGATTCGGTACTTTATCTCAGCGAAACACATTATTTGCCCTGTTACTTTTATCTCCGAGCGGTAAACAAATTCTTCCCATCAAGATGTTCATTTGTTTATCTCATGAGAATTTAATTTTAGAATTGTTGATGACACAACTGCATAACGATTTCTTAGATATTTGCTTTCACTCTACATTGTGAATTCATAATGAATAAATTTATTAAAAAAACTCTAACTAAACTAGATTCAGCACACTCTATAATGCTTTCGAATGAAGCACTTAATTTGTGGTGTAGCATTATTAAACATATTTTTAAAAACAAACGATTTTATTAGTTTTTATACCGCTTTAGTTGCTTTAATAAATTAAGTGATGTAAAAAAATAATATTTATAAAAAAATGTGTAATATTTTTATTCGTGTACATCAGAGGTCCCCAAACTATTTAGGTTTACGGCTCCCTTAAAGCATCAGATTTTAACGCGACTCATTAAATACATCATATTAAAAAAAAATAGGACTAATTGAATAATTGTTAAGATTACCTTTTTAAAAGCGATTACTCATTTAACAGAGAAAAATCAAAAACGGATACAATTTTCCTTATGATAATATAAAATATCTAATTTCAACTGTTTCAAATCAAATCATATCAGTTTATTTACTAAAAAGACATTACAAACAGCATAAATGTTTAAGGCATCTATTGAGTACAGGTAAAATATTATACACATACAACATAATACCAGAAACGCATTAGTGATGCTTCGACATTAGGAAGACAAGATACTTTCCAAAGTCAAGAGTATCTGTCCCCTGAACGTACTTTCACTAGCATGAAAGACGTCGATCTCCGAGGAGACCGCGTTCAGCAGAATAATTGCTCTTCCCACCGGTGTCACCAGAGGCAGATTAGTTCTGGCGGCCGGTAGGTAAAATAATATGTGCTGTCGCTGTCGGAGATATCAATCGGGGATAAAAAGACCAACATCCTCCAGTACGTATATATTTCGGTTATATACATATTGAGACTAGACAACCACCTCGTCGTGGTGCAAATGCATTCAATAAGGATTCGACACGCTGTTAAAGTGCACTTCAATGTGGTTAGGTTAGTAAAAATTTCGAGAGTTGGGAATTCCATCCAATTTACCGAATTGCTTAATTGAACGACACCGCGTCAAACACTTTGGGAATCACTGATGTACATTATTACGAGTAATAATAATAATAATAATAAATTGGATAATATATAGAGCGCCATTTTATGTATTAATCATCTCAAGGGCGTTGCAGAAAATGCTCCGTTTTATAAACTAGTTAAAAGAGAAACATATTTAGTATGAGGGCTGCACCTGACGCAGTCGATCAACATTTACACCAGGAAAGGATAATTTAAAAAGGTGCGTTTTGAGTTTCAATGTACTTGAGGTCTGCTGGAAGATTATTCTAGGCTGAAGGGCCAGCTATCGCAAATGCTCGGTCGACAAAGTTTATGTGAGGACTGCGTTTTGGCACAGTCAATCTACCGATCGGAGAAGACTTTGCTGATCGCAATGTAGACTGCATCACATTCAGGTTCTCGTTGATGCAGAGTTCAGATATAATATATAAGCCGGTGCCATTCCATGGAACGTCCAACATAGCTTGTATTGTATCGATTGAGCTCCTTAACCTTTCCCTTACGGTGCTAAAATAAAAATGGGCGTTCCTATGTTGGGTAGTCAGTACCCAATCAAAAATTAGCGATTTTAAATCGTAAAAATAAGAACATTCATAGCTAATCTGCTTAATTAATTGTAATTGAAGTTAAAAATTATAATAGCTGAGATTTATTTGCTAAAAACATTAAAAATAAATATCTGGCAACGCTCACGGGACGGGCGTAGTCCACTCAGGTTGCAAGCCCGAGAGCTACTGCCGCCGACTACCAGGCAGTGAGAACATTGAGCTCCTCGTGCTTCCACAGTGAAATATGCAAGAGTGAGATGCGAATATAGTGTCGCACACTCGGTGCTACGAATTTAGTTTCCGATTTCACAAAATATCTCGGATGTACCCGATAAAATTTGATTATTATTAATTTTATTTTTTTAATCAATGCGTAAATATAATGGAGGAATACCTAAAATCTTAACCTTGTATTTATTATATGTATAAAGATATTGATGGGTATTAGAAGCAACGTGTAGAAGATACCCATCACAGGGAAGGGAGGGTTAAGATGCTGTATTATATGACAACTCTTCGGCACACCCTTTATCAGTCTTGCTGCCGCATTGAATGAAGACTGGAGTTTATTAGTTTGCTTTTGGGGCTCCTGGCGTGAATTCAATTGCAATAATCTAGTCATGATACGACGAAGCAATTGATACATGTTTTAAAACTGTCAACGGGAATATTTCTTTTTAAGGATCTTAATTGCCTTAGATGGAAAAAGCCATTGCTGACTGTTTTATTGATTTGAGATTTCAATGAAAGATAATTCTCTAGATGGACGCCAAGAATTTTTATTGAATTTTAGGAAAGATATCTTTGTCGGTGTTAATACTGGGGAGTGATCAATTAAGTTTTGATGCATTGAATAATGAATGATTTTGCTGCTGACGAAATTGAATAAAATATTAATACATTGTTCAGTGAATAATTTGTTACAAATTAATAATTATCAAAACACGTATTTAAAAAAGTATTTGATAATGCCGAAACATGTCATTTCCATAAAGTATAATACAACTTACAGAAAACTGACGTTTTCATTCGTATTTATTATTTAATATGGAGTTTTACATCATTGTTCAAGAAACAAATAAAATCAACTAACAGACCATCACGTCGTATCCTCACAGGGGTTATGTAGAAACGATTTGGATTTATCTGTAATTTTTCATGATTTTTTAATAAAAGTAAAATTGAAATTTAATGATTACTAGTGACTTTAAAGAAACGATTCTCTTGAAAAAGGATAATAAAAAAAAATTATACTCAAATTTAAATAAAATAAAAATATTGAAATTACATAAAATATTTATCTAATAATTAAATAAAACGATGTTTTTTAACTACTTCCACTTTTGTCTTTATTTAGACAGCGACCGGTTTCGCCAGGCTCGCCATTATTATTTAAAATGAACTTCCATCAAGAGATTTCAGTAAAATCATTTGATTATATTTATCTAATTAACCATCAGGCTTTCTTCCTAAGGGGTTGGCAGAAAGAATGGATCGCCACGCTATTATTTCCTGACAAGATAAAATATTTTTATATTTAAAAACTCCGCCAGAGAATGATCGAATGCTAAGTGTGGTCTGTTTTATTGTACGGATGTGAATCGTGGACCTTGAATGTTAACTCAATGAACAGACTGGAAGCATTTGAAATGTGGCTCCATCGCCGAATGCTCAGAGTTCCCTGGACAGACATGGTTATCGATACCGAAGTCATGAGGCGAGCTAGAGTTGACAGGGAACTGTTATCAACTATCAAGGTTCGAAAGATTTCACATCTGGGTATACTGCGTGGGGAAAAGTACCACCTTCTCCAACTGATATTAGAGGGAAAAATTGAGGGACGCCGAGGGCCCGGTAGGAGACAAATGTCCTGGCTGCGAAACGCGAGGGAGTGGATAAATGTTTTCACTTTTTTGACATATGATTATGCCTTAGAAAATAAACTACAATAAAACTACCAGAAAAGAATGATCATTCGTATTAATTATTAATTAAAAAAACAGGATTATAATAATAATATTTTTGACACGCATAGGTATGCTCACGCCTTCAGTGACAAATGATGCCCATCAGAAATAAGCTTAAGACTTAATGCTTTTATTATTTGCTCATTATTTAAGACTTTTACTTGACATGGTTTAAATTATAAGTCATCAATCACTTCTTCCACCGTCCTCGAACGTTGTTCCTTCTAGTCCAGCGGACAAAACCGAATTGCCCCAAGCCCAGGCTCGTACAAAATGGTCGCTAATTGTCGATGCAGACCACGAACCTGAGACCAGCGCATTATACAACTCAACCACAAACTGCCGAGAGCATCGCACCGGGCATAAAACCTGTGGAATAAAAATAAAAGTCGCAAAAAGTGGACGAACTGAGAAATCACATACGGCAGGCCGCCGAAGCCATCTTCGTTGGCGGGTACTTAACCTCAAACGGACGGAATATTCATTATAATATTATATGTATAGTGTTGTAAATAGTTTATGATGATTATTTCAATCTCTTAGTATAAGTTCAATATAAAAATGATTTGATTGATTAATCAATCATGTTGAGCAATATTTTTGAATAGAAAAACAACTTTCATTAAATAATATATTCATATATTAGATGTCTCTCTAGTAAATGCTTTTGGATTTTTTCCCTTTAATATAAGTAAAGATAATCAATACGAATGAAACCGTCTGTTTTTTAGAAGTTTTATTAGGTTTTCCCCTTTTTTTTCAAGAAAAAGACTCACCTCAAGGATTTAAATCAATGTTTTTATATTTTATTTTACAATCTTCAATATTAGTGGAAAATAGCTCATTATCATGAAGAATAAATCGGGTAATATCCAGGCTCGAACCCATATCCTCTCGATCAGGAGACAAGCGTTCTGTCCCCTACACCACCACATTTTATGCGAATAACATGATTCGCCTTTTTCACATGATTCGCACTATATCACATTTGATAATGCCGTAGTAAGTAATTAATATGAATAAAAACGTCATATTTCTAGAAGTTTTATTATATTTTATGGGAATGACATGTTTTGCCCTTCTAAGGCATTATTAAATTATGACATTTGATAATTCCTTAGAAGGAAGAAATATGTCATTCCCATAAAATATAATAAAACTTCTAGAAAACTGACGTTTTCATTCGTATTAATTATTTAATATAGAGTTGACCATCATTGTACAAGAAAAAATAAATATGCTGTAGAAAGGTTTTGAAATACCCATAAAAAGCCTTTTTAACGTTTCTGGATTATTTTGAATTTTATTCTGATTATTGTTGTATGAGAGTTGTGAAGAAAAAAGGAATCATTTGGTATTGATAATTGTAAAAGTTTTCACATTTGAAAATAAAAGATTTATATTAAAAGTTAAAACTAGTCACGATTGTAAAGTGAACCAAGTTTATAAAGGGTAAAAAATCTTTACTTCCATTTCACGGGTTGCAAATTAGTTATAATAAAACATCTAGAAAACAGACGTTTTCATTCATATTAATTATTTTATATGGAATTTTATATCGTTCTTCAAGGAACAAAAAATAGAATTAAATTTATTATTTCAAATCTTGGTTTGTGTGTATTTTATGAAGTGAATTTTATATTATAGTCAGTTTACTAGGCTCTACGCCTGCCCCTTAGGGGTATATATGTATTTCACATACAAAATATTGAAATGTACTGAAGGTGTAATAGCTAGCCACAGCTGCATATTATATTTCCTCGGCAGGTGCAGATAATTCCTAGTTTTTCTATAAGGCACCCATCTCGCTCTAGCGTCCTCTCGCCCCTGCGTCTGGTCAGTCGCCCGACTCCCTCACTCCTTAAAACGACAGGTGACTTGGTGAACCTTTCCATCTGGGCGCGTCGGGTATGGATAGGCAGATAAAATAAAGTAACAACGAAAAATTAAAAATATGTATATAATTAACTGCGTAATTTAAAACACTGTTGTATCAATTATAACAGTTACTTTTATGTATTGTTTCTTGAACAATGTTGTAAAACTCCATGTTTAATAATTTATACGAATAAAAACTTATTGAACGCTAAGGCATTAACACTGTGGAATTCCATAATAATATACCTAGGAAATTGAAAATAACTTTATTTAATCTACTAATTATTAAAAAAAAATACTGAATAAAACACGTAATGTTTCGGAGGATACCACCATTTTCAGGTATAAAAATTTAATAAAAACTAAACAAAGGAAGACTTATATAAAAACGCATTTAAAATTCGATACAATAATTCAAATTTAAAAATTAACCTGGGCTATTTGTTATTAGTACTAATAATTTATAATTTTTTTAACAGTAATAACTAATGAATAATAATAATAATACATGATGATAATATAAAAAATATAACAAATTGTAATTTAGAAAAAATATACATTTGAAAAGACATAATTTATATAAAAATTAATAAATGTTTAATTTACATTTGATTGGGAATGGGAGCTTGGGAGATTAAATGTAGACAAAGTATTGAAGAAGAAAGGAGTAAATAAAAACGTATATTTTCTATAAGTTTTATCATAACTAGTTGCAACCCGTGAAATATATGAATTGTGACGTAAAACTTTATAATATATAATAAACGCGAATGAAAGGATCTGCTTTCTTAAAAAAATATTTTATAGGAATGACGTTTTCGCCTGTTTGGGCATTATCAAATGCTATTTCAAAATGCCTTAGAACCATATACCCATATTTACTTACTTACTTAAATAGCCGTTGTCGTCCACTGCTGGACATAGGCCTCCCCCATACTTCTCCACTTATTTATGTCCTGTGCCTTTCGCATCCAATCGCCAGCTATTCTTCGAATGTCGTCCGACCTAGCGTGGGGGGTCTCCACTCGATTAGAAGACGCACCAAGGTCACCGATATAGGGATTAACATTGCAAGTTTGAAGTGACAATGGGCTGGATATGTGTGCCCACAAGATGATGGATAATGGAAGATAAGATAAGAGTCTAAGGGTTATTAAATGGAGGTCAAGGTTGGGCCGGAGAAGTATTGGGAGACAACCCACCAGATGGAGCGATGATATTGTGCGGACGGCGGGAGGGGCTTAGAAAACACTGGTTAGAGACCTAGAGGGATGGCGTGGGTGAAGAGGCTTACACGCAGCATTGGATGGAGACAAGCTGGCAAGGAATGCCTTAGAAAGGCGATACATATATTTTATATTAATTTTAATAAACATCTCAGAAAACAGACGTCTTCATTATTTTTTTATAATAATATATTAATGGGTTATGTTGCTTCACTAAAGGGTGGTGTATAACCATTGCAGTGTCGTTATTATGTACTTGGGGTACACATCTAATTGAAGTGTCTTATCTGATATAATATGTATGTTTTTTATTACTTTTTTTCTATTGTACATAAGTCATTTTCTTTGTGTACAAACAAAATAAATAAATAATTTATCATATGAAACACTTACTTTGTGGTTAGATATTTTAAACTTATAGATATAAACTAATAAAACACTTTGAATTTGACCACAGTATGGTTGTAAATATGTTTTCACTTATCTCTTTCCCTCTCTCAACCCCCCCCTCTGACGTCACCAGCATTTATTATGATATGTACGAGTACATGTAAATTTTGTGTATGGAAGGAAAGCTTGGAGCTGGAAAAAATGATGAAAGTAGGATAAATGCCGTAGAAATGAGATCACTGAGAACAATGTGCGGGAAAGCTATATATGATAGAATCCCGAACGACGAAATAAGGAAGAAATGTAAGGCAGATGATTGCATCATAAGTAAAATAAAATAAATGATCCCTAGTTTGGACATATGGAATGAATGAGAGGAGAATGGTTAAAATGTTGTATACAAGCAGTCTGAGTGGAAAGAAAAGTCGTGGAAGACCAAGGAAAGCATGGCATGACCAAATAAATCAAATACTGAAAGGCGGCTACATTCGAAGTCGGCAGAATCGACGAGCGTGCATGTTGCGATGTATGAATGTGAAGTATGCTAGTGAGGTATGTCAGGAAAGAACGGTGTGGCGGTCAATCGTCTATGCCTACCCCTCCGGGAAACGGCGTGTTGTTTAGTTAGTTAGTTAAATTTTGTGTTTTTATTTTTTTGTTATTATATTGCCCTGATGGTGTTTGGTCTAAGCAAAACCAGTTGGCATCAGTTGTTATAACGATATTCTGGTTAAATACTAAGTGTTTTATTATTTTATATCTGTAAATAAATCAGTGTATTATAATGTTTACAGCTTTTAAAACATCATTTCGATGTTTTATTTGAAATAATATTTATTAGACAAGCCACTCCCTTCCGATATAACTGGGTTACTAGGTTAAATTATTAATTATATTCAAGGTACAAAAACACGCTTTGCTCTGTGAATTCTCGCGAGTATTTGAAATTTTAGTCTCAATAAATACGTTTTAGATGATTGTGCGACCCTGAAAATCGTCCACGTGGTTTGCTCTGATGGAGTTATAGTATATTGTACTAGTTATCTACTACCCTTTGTAAATGACAAACACCCAGATAAAATATTTTTTGATAATTATTGTTTCTTGAACAATGATGTAAAACTCTATATTAAATAATTAATACGAATGAAAATGTCAGTTTTATAGAAGTTTTAGTCTAGAAGTTTTAGAAGTCTTTTGTAAACATTTGATAATGCCTTAGAAGGGCGAAACATGTCATTTTCTGAAAAAACTAACTAACTAACTAACTAACTAACCATCTTTCCATTCTTTCTGCCTACTCCGAAGGGGTAGGCAGAAAGAATGGACTGCCACACTTTTCTTTCCTTACATATTTCTCCCATTTCCTCAACATTCATACATCGTGTCATGCACGCGCGTCGATTTCTCTGACTCCTCTCATGGCCGACATTCAATATTTGATTTATTTGATCGTGCCACGTTTTCCTCGGTCTTCCTCTATTTCCGGTTCCATTTACATCGTCAACATATACTTTTTTTACCATTCTTTCTTCACTCATTCTTTCCATATGTCCAAACCATCTTAATGATCCTTTCATTATTTTGTTCATAACACCATCATTCGCACCGCATTCACTTCTTATATTTTCATTCGACACTCTATCATACACAGAGTATCCACACATTCGTCTAAGAGATCTCATTTCTACTGCATTTATTCTACTTTCATCCCTCTTTTGCCAGTTCTATGCTTCGCTTCCATACATAAGGGTCGGTAGAAGAACACCATTTTGCCCTGCCATTTGAGCTTTTTTGGATAGGTTTTTGTTTGCGATGACAACTTTAAGTGCACCATTTACTTTGTTGCCTGCCCCAACCCTTCTTTCAATATCCCTCTCCACTCCACCCATCTCTTGTAAACATACTACCTAAATACACGAACTCGACTACTTTCTTCAAATTTTCACCATTCACGCTAATGTTGTAGACTGTCATGCTTCCTCCTTTTTCGAAAATCATTGCCTTGAATTTATTCACATTCATCATCAAATCGTACCTATGAAATAAAATAATTTTCATAACAGATTTTTAACAATTAACAAATTTAAATAACAGATTCTTCTTTTTCAAAAATCATTGTACTAAAAATTCTAGAAAACTGACGTTTACATTCGTATTAATTATAATTTTTGATTTCATTTAAATAACTTAAATTTCATAGTGTATGATCTTTGAGATAAGCAAAACAATTATATATTCAGGCCACTGTTTTGGCTGAAACATTATTATCCTTTCACATTTTTAACTGTTTATTTGACAACACTGTTGTAATTTCTTAACAACAACAACAAAACCATCACGCCGTTTCCCCGCAGGGGTAGGCAGAGAGAATGGATCGCCACACTACTCTATCCTGGCACACCTCTCTAGCTTCCTCCACATTCATACATCGAGTCATACACGCACGTCGATTCTTCCGGCTTTGACATGACCAACTTTTAATATTTGATTAATTTGGTCATGCCATGTTTTCCTCAGTCTACCTCGACTCCTTACTCCATTTATATTGTTAACGTATACTTTTTTAACCATTCTTTCTTCACCCATGCGCTCCATATGTCCGAACCAACGAAGCGAACCTTTCATAATTTTGTTCATAATACCTTCTTTCGCTCTACACTCCTTCCTAATATCAGCATTTGAGATTCTGTCGTACAACGTTCTACCACACATACGTCTTAGGGACCTCATCTCTACCGCATTTATTCTACTCTCATCTTTCTTCTGTCAGTTCCATGCTTCGCTTCCATACATAAGGGTTGGAACCAGAACTCCATTGTGAACGGCCATTTTCGCTTTCATTGATAAATTCTTGTTTCCAATAACTACTTTTAAAGCTCCATTCACTTTGTTACCCGCACCAACCCTTCTTTCAATTCAATTTCATAATAACAGTTAATTATTTATTTAATTTATTTTGTTGACTAGCTCTTTATATCATTACAGCGCGACCCAAATCGATGTAAATGGTATCTATTTTATTGTTTCTCATGACATTTTATTATTTCTCATGATAGGAATCTAATCTAACGCTATTTTATTGTCTGTGAATTCTAAACCAGACCAAAGGCAGTGTAAAAATCACATTTTCATCATCAAGAATCGAATCCGGGACCTTCGGTGTGGCAGACATATCTGTTACCACTCTGCCACGAAGGTCGTCGTTTTAAAATGCCACAAAAGTGCGTAGATTTTCACGATTGATAGCAATTTGTTTTTTGGAATCTTGGGTATATCCGTGTATCTTGTTATCTTTTTTGACTGACGTTTTGGAGACTGTTTCAGTCTCCATCTACAAGGTGGGGAAATACTCATTCAAAATTGTGGAAAAGTTTTCGTTTCTCTAAAAAACGTTAGATACACATGGGGTTTTATTAATAACCATGATCTTGGTATACTGCACGTATAATTAAATCGATAGGAAAATTATTTATAACATTTAAAAAGGTAAAAAAAATATATCATAAAGAAGGATACATATATCAGCAAAAAGCAGGTGTTTCAAGATAGTGTCCATAGGCCAATGTCAGTAGAACTTCTTGCCTTCCATGAGGCTGCCACATTTCTCAACTACCTAAATTGATCACTGCTTCATTTTGCCGTTGCTACAATCCTTCCGACCCGTCACCATTTTTGAAGTTACCGCCGTTTCTCGAACGCTTCCATCCCTTGCTTTTTCAACCACCGTCGATGCTGCCTCCTTCTGCATCGCCGCCTCTTTCTATCTCTCTATCTCCTCCTGCCTTTTCACTGTCGTCGCTTTCAAACCGCTGATTTATTCCAACGCCCCATATCCCACTCCCTCCCTTTCCATAATCCTTGTACCATATTGATGGTTGAGGTAACAGTTTTGTAAATTTTATCATTGTACCATTTAATATTTCAAGACCATCAGCTCATACATAAGGCTACTCTCGTCTTACTCGGTTCTGTACTCATGACTACTTCCTGTCACCGTCCCTCTGCCTCCACTTCTGTTCATGACCACTTACGATGCCTTCACACTCCTCTCTACCCGGGTAGTCAAGTTGAAATATCGGAACCAAACCAACACCATCCTAAAAAAAACCCTCCTCTTACCATAGGCCTTACTCAGGTTTTATATATTCTGACCTTACTGTCAGTTCACATATACTTGTTTTTCCATATCATATCCTTGAGACAACCTGATACCGGCGAAGCCTTGTTGACTTTTTCTATTATTTCACTGACAAGATCATTTTGACTGAGCAGATCCACTCCCAGATATCTAAAATTTGCAACCTGTGCCAGAATTCTTTCATTAAAAGATAACCTGCATCCTAAGGGTTCTTTTGGGAATGTCATGGTTTTTGTTTTCTCAACTGAGATCATAATATTGAAGTTGGCGGCCGATGTCTGAAATCTATTTAAAAGTCTTTGCAGTTCGTCTTCCGACTCTGCTATCAGTGCAGCATCGTCCGCGTAGCATACGACGCTCACTACATCCTTCCCTATGCAGTATCCCAAACCAAGTGATGTGACATCTCCTATTATTTCATCCATAATGAGGTTGAAAAGAAATGGTCTCAAACTGTTTCTTGTCTTATACCTGTTGAAGTTTTTATGGATTTGGACAGTCCTCCGTCTACTCTTATTTTAGTGTTGGTATTTGTATCGATTCGACAAAATATTTAATTTATTCCACAATATCAATATTCAAAAAAGAAATTTCCAATATGTGGGCGACCAATTGCCTCCAAGCTGGTACTCCCGAGAAGACAATATCCTAGAAACAGAAAAGTAAATTGCAGCCCTTTTATTTTAGATTTGAAATAAGTGTGTTCTATGTTTAAAAATGTTGATCAATTGCAGTGGCAGTGCGTCACGTACGAATGCCAGTCATGTCACCCTAATACACATGTACGGTACGTGTTTGCGGGTAATTATTTATTGACCGTGAATGTGTGTGTAAAAAGCAGTCATCATTTGTTTAAGAAAAACAGGTTTTAGTGCATTTAAGTGCAGTCGTTAGATAAATACAGACGCAAATCCTCGATTCGTGCAATCAATTTTTAATGTATTCCATGTTGGCAATTTTCAAGGCGAGATTGCTATTACTAATCTATGACTAGGTTAACCCAACGGTGTACGAATAGACACCTAATAACATTGCCTTTAAGAACACTGCAACGATTTAGTCAATATTAAATCAAGCGTACCTGACAACGTTTCGCTATTTCTATATTCAAGTGTATGTATACACAATATATGAATTAAACAAATACAATTTAAGTTATTAATACGAAGGAAATATGTTTTTTAGAATTCTCCTTACATTTTATGTGGATAACATTTTCACATATCTAAGGCATTATCAAATTTTTTTTATAATCATTTAATTATGCCTTAGACAGGCAAAACATGTCATTCACATAAAATATAGTAAAACTCCTAGAAAATAGACGTTTTCATTTGTATTAAAATTTTGTGACAAAAAATGTATTCAACTTATTGAACGCTAAGACATTAACACTTTAAAATTCCATAGTTATATACTTAGGAAATTTAAAATAATTTTATTTAATCCACAAAATATTAAAAAATATTTAAAAACATGACATGTTTAGGAGGATACCTCCATCTTCAGGTGTAAAAATATAACGAAACATGTCGTGTTTTTTAATATATTTTAAGAATATTTTGTGGATTAAACAAAGTTACTTAAAATTTCATAAGTAAATATATTTTATTGTTGAAATTCATTAAGCCATAAACTCAAAAGGTATTAAAATTGATATATTAAGTATTTTTTATTGTTATTTTTTATTTTCATTGCTTTGTTGTACATTAAATCTTATTAATTAACGAATTCTTTCAACTTAAAGAAAAATATTTTTACTACTAAGTATATTTTTTGTTTTTAATCAGCGGTATATACAGTTATGAGTGCGCTGTTTTGTCTGGCTAGAACATAATCAAATATTTTTTCGTGTGAAATGATCAAATTTTAAGATAATATTTTATTATGCTAATAACACGTTATTGTTGCGTAGAGCGGAATAAGGTATTATGAACAAAATAATGAAAGGATTGCTGCGTTGGTTCGGACATATGGAGCGCATGGATCGAGAAAGAATGGTTATGAAAATATACATTAATGATGTAAATAGAGTACGGCGTCAAAGAAGACCGAGGAAAATACAGCATGACTAAATTAATCAAATTTTAAAGGTTAGTCACATAAGGAGGAGGCTAAAAGGTGTGTCAGGATAGAGTAGTCTAGCGGTTCATTCCCTCTGCCTACCCCTTCGGAGAAACGACGGGTTGGTTTGTTGTTGTTGTTGTTAATGCGTTATGAGATTCGAAGCCAGATTTTAGAATCTTCTGAGAATCGCCACACGAATAAATGTAAGATCAATATTTTTTAATAATATCAAATAGTTAATAAGGAGTTTTTTAATCACCGGTTAAAAACATAAAATAAACAAAAAATTAAAATAACTCCAAGTAAAATTCTCAGACGTGTGTGTAACGCAGTGAAGTGGATAGCATAAATGGAGTTGGCGCCACAACATAGAGCTAAATAAAGTATAGCAGAATGCCAGTGTAGTATTTTCTATGAAAATCGGGAAACTTAGTTGGTGATTATGTTGGACCTGTGAAAAAGCAAACATCAAGTTCGAAAATCTATTATGGCGCAAAACACATGCTGGCTGGTTATAATTGTGGAACATCAATAAAGAGGGAAATGCAAACAGTAAAATTGAAGACGAATATATTTCCATAAGCTGATATATAGATTCTCGTCACATGTGATAGGTAGCTAATCTATAGCCATTTTATTGGCCCAAGAATTCTACACCTGACCAAAAACAGTGTGACTTTCATATGTCATCGCCGGGAATCGAACCCGGAACCTTCAGTATGGCAGTCAGATCTCTTACCACTCTGCAACGAAGGTCGCCATATACCTTGATATATACCTTCATCAACAGGATAACGATAAGCACTTTCTTCCCTCACGCATTCGTTCCATATGTCCAAATCATTTTAGTGACCCTTTCTAAATTTTATTGTTAACGATGTAAATGGAACTAGAAAAAGAGGAAGACTGAGGAAAACGTGGCACGATCAAATTAATCAAATATTAAATGTTGGCCACGTGAAGAGTCAGATAAATCAACGTGCGTATATGACACGATGTATGAATGTTGAGGAAGTGAGAGAAATATATCAGGAAAGAAAATTGTGGCAGTCCATTCTTTCTGCCTTCCCCTTTAGGGAGACGGCATGATGGTTGGTTAGTTAGTTAGTTTAGAAATTTTATTTATCACGCATTCATACGCCTTACATTTCTTTTTCTTACTTCATTATTAGATATTCTATCATATAATACATTGTTTTTCCGCACATCCTTCTAAGTGACCTAATTTCAACGACATCTATCCTACTTTCATTCTTCTTTAGCACTCCATTGTGCACTGCCATATTACATGTAAATTTTGGTATATTCCTAAAACTCAGTTTATATTGCATAAATAAACTTCAGTGGCAGGGAAACTAATATGTTGATAAACCGTACACCCGTATCAACCACAATCATTGAAACACAGATATTGACATCACGCTGGATCAAACTACTTGTTATTAGAACGGCAAAAGATTTCATCTGATATTTAAAATGGCTGGCCCCATTCCGCTGTTTTCCTAAGGTCCGATCGCTAAACACAAATAAGGCTGTGCAAACGTGAGGCAAGGAAAATTCAGTACAAATGCCAAGGTCTCACAGCCACTTGCATAAGAAGCGAACTGTTTTAGCCAAGTCGGAAAATCCTCCGATCGCTATCACGGGAAAACACAGTAAATACTTTATTTTCTTCTATATTCGCATTCACTTTATTTTATTTTTTATTTTATTTTGTTTTTTTATTTTTATTATTGAGGGTAACAAACAGCAAATACAGTATATAAATACAAACACACAGAAGCAACAAAACAAAGCCTATTACATGCTACCACAAATATTATATAACAACTGACATACTCGTATGGCTAAATATATAAGAATAATAAAGTATAACTTTGATAAGTTAAAGAAAAAAACTAGTAGTATTAGTAATAATGAATAATCAAAGATGAAATATAATTTCAAAATGTAAAAAAAAGAAAAATACAAGTAAAGAAAAAATTGAGTAACTAGTTTCATTCGACCCGAAGGGTTGCTCCAACCATTTTTTAAATCACTTTTATTAAGATGGAACACATCGATGTCATTAAAGCACTTATTGTACATGTCGCATGTCTGGTACACCACCGCACTCTGAGCGTAGTTAGTCCGATAAGCTGGGAGGTGGAATATTTGGTTCGCAGTGTGTCTTGTACGAAGCATAGGGGTACTCAGTAATAATTTACTAAGAAGTTCGGAGTTTATATTTTATATTTATATTTGAATAAATATAATGGCACTTCGTATTTTTACAACACTTTATTATACTTTTCATAGATATGTTTCGGTTGTACTTGTGATGCGAAAATCGGTTTTACATTCTTTCTATATTTCGTCATTCGGTATTCTATTATACATAGTTTTACAACACATTCTTCTCAGAGATCTCATTTATTAGGATTTTTTCTTACTTTCATCCAAATTCTGTTCAAATTTTCACTTTCATACACAATAATCGGTACGAGAACTCCATTATGTAATAATACTAATAATGAAATGCTATTTTTTTGTATTCGTCATGTAATCACCTCAGCGTTGCATCTGATATTCGAGATTGCTAAAAAATAATATAATTAAAAAATAATAAGATGTTTCTTTTTTATATACTCGTACTTTGTATATACAACACTAACTTTAAAAAAAATTAAATTTAATATCAGACATGTTTCGAACAACCCGGTCCCTCCTCAGTGATATTATAAAGATATTTAAAATATTATAAAATTGTTTACAAATATGATCAGTTTTGACAGGCGTTATAAAGATTTATTTTGGAACGTTTATGCTTTAGTTATAACAAATATTATGAATAAATTATTTTTAATAATAGAAATATAATTTTGAGCAATCTCGAAATTTAATAAATTGAAAAAGCAATTAAAAATAGAGAAAATATTAAAATAAATTAAACGTCAAGTCCATTCATTGATATATTTCCTTTGTAGTAAGTAATTACCTGAACCCCAATCAGAACTTTAAATTATTTTTTACACAACAAAAGCATAAATCCAAAATAATTCTTTAAAATATATGTATCATATTTATTAAAACATTTTAAATATCTTTATAAAATCACTGAGGAAGGGCCGGGTTGTCCGAAACATGTTTGATATTTAATTTTATTTATTTTTTAAAGTAAGTGTTGTATAAACAAAGTATATAAAAAATAAAAAGACTAATAAAACATCTATAACACAAAGTATGGCGAACATAGAAGAAATACTAATGAGATTTTAATTTAGGTATGAATAAGTTTAGTTTCAGTTTAGAACTGAAATCTGTCAGATCATTAATGCGTCTATGGAATGAAGGGAGATTGTTTTAAGCTGATGGGCCGGCTACTGCAAAGGCTCGATCCCCGAATTTTGCACTAGGGCAAAGCTTCGGCTCAACTAATCTACATATTGCAGAGGAGTTCGCCGTGGATTTTCGTGGATTTGGCTGTCCGTTATACAGAGTTCTGATATAATACATATATAACTTGGTATTATGTAATCTGTAAATTGTGTATTTGTAGTTCCGTTTATATCGTTAACATTACTTTCTTTTTTCATTCTTTCCACGTATCCAAACAATATTATGATCCTTTAATTATTTTGTTTATAACTGTTTCATCCGCACTTTTTTATTTATTAAAAAAAATTCAATGATACTTTATCTCACATGTCAATTTACTATGTATGATTTTTGAGGATTATTGTTCAGTAATTTTTAGGTCTTTTAAGTCTTTTAGTTTCAATGGTAGATCGTACTAGATTATCTTTTCTTGGTCTATTTACTTCTTACATTTTCATTCGAAAATCTATCATGCACAGATTTTTCCTCACACTCGTCTAAGATATCTCATTACTATTGCATTTATTTTACTTTCATCCTACACTGCCAACTGAGCTCTTTTGGATGTGAACTGTAAACTTTACTTTGTACACACTATATACTGTACTGATAAAATGCTATATATTTAAAATATATATAAGTATTGCAGTTACGAGGTTTTAATGTTAAAGGCAAGTGTCTGACGCTGTGCCTACTTAATAATCTTGTTATTATTTTTATTTTTATGGTTATAATAAATTTTAATTAATTCTGCTGCGCTTTAATAAATCAGTGATTCCTAATTAAAGGGATTACTTAAATCTTTGTGTTATAGAAACCCGGTAAGAATATAAAATACCTACGATGATAATTAGAAGGTTCTTAGCATAATAATATTATTGCAGAGATTCTCAACACGATACATAAAATTAAAATTTGTTAGATTTCTGAAATCATAGGAAAGCAAATAATATTTTTTTTTATTATTTATATTAATGAATATGAATAAAAACATTTATGTTAAATCTTATTAATAATGAAATGTTGAGTTTTATATCATTATCGTTTAATTCTTATGAATAAGTTTATTTGACTATTTAAATTAAAAAAAAAACTTTTTTTGTTAAAAATATCACAATATACACTAAGTGAAAGAAGCAGAAAAAGTTCTCCTGATGAAGGTGTAAAATCTTCAAAACATGTCGAGAAAAATGAACTCAAAAGTGAAAAAAGCATATTTTAATTAATAATTAAATAAAACGATGTTTTTTTAAACTACTTACAGCTTTGTCTTTATTTCGACAGCGACCGATCTCAATTCGCTGGCATCGGCAGACTAGTCTGTCTATGCCAGCAAGCCTGGCGAAACCGGTCGCTGTCAAAATAAAGACAAAAGTGAAAGTTACCTCTATGTTCGCCAGACTTTGTGTTGTAGATGTTTTATTTGTCTTTTCCTTTTTTATATACTTTGTGTATACAACACTAACTTTAAAAAAAATCATTCCATTCCATGTTGACCCGCTTAATTAATATACCATTTTTTTTAGAAAAATATAGTAATGAACTAAATACAATTTAAAATATAGCTAATAATAATAATTTAATTGATAATATTTCAAATAAAAAAAATCAAAAATTAAAATAAACTAAAGCAATCTTGTATTCTCCTGCTCCCATCAATAATAATATAAATAATAATTAATGGCGTAGAATTTCATACAATAATAATTTAACAAAAATGATTTCAAAACAACTCCCATGTGACATTAGACCCACGTTTTAAACAAACCGTAATTTAGGCAAATTAATAAAAAATAATAAAGACAAGGAAGATAAATTTTCTCAATCGGGGATTTATAAACTGAAATGTTATGATTGCTCATATTTTTATTATATATTATATTTGTAAAACAAGGCGTAATTTTAAATTAAGAATAAAAGAGCACATAAGATGTCTCTCTAATAATATTTTTTCTGAATTTGCTAACAACCTCTTTGAAAAAGATAGTTCATTTTATAAAGATAATAGCGTTGAAATTTTGCATGTTAATAATAGAAAAATAACTTTGAGCAATCTCGAAATTTTAGAAATTACACAAAGCAATTAAAAATAAAGAAAACATTATAAATATACAAATAAATTTAACGTCAAGTCCAATCTTTGATTTATTTCCTTTGTGGTAAGTAATTCTTCTTCTTCTTTCGGTGCCGTGTCAGGTCCCCCCAACGTTGGCGATCACTACAGCAAAGGCATCTCCATCCTGCGCCATTTAGAACAGGTTCTGAACTCTTATTATTCCTGTCCACTCTCGCCATAGTGATTCCTGGGAAAAGGTGACCAGAGTGGTTTCCCGTTGCCTTCTCTGGTGGATTTACCTGAACCCAAAGTAAGTAAGTAATTACCTGAAGCCAAATAAGCACTTAAAATTATTATTTTACATTTTAAATCGATTCATAATATGTGTTATAACAAAAGCATAAACGTTCCAAAATGAATCTTTATAACATCTGTCAAAACTGATCATATTTGTAAACAATTTTATAATATTTTAAATATCTTTACATTATCACTGAGGAATTTTTTCAAAGAAATCATTAGTGTATTTTTCACTTTTCCCATCACCATAGAAGTATTATTGTCATCACAATCAAAACTTGTAATTATATCATTAAATCATTTTCTCTCTGTTAATAATTTAAAATTATAATAATGTCACGATTTTATAATGTAATTAATCTATAAGTTAGTTTTCTCTACTCTTTTTTCACATAATTATTAAGAATATAATAAATATTTGCTTTAAACTGTTCAATTATGTTATTCAATGATGTTATTTTTAAATGAAATAATTGTTTGTATACAAATATGTTACCTTAATGTATTATTACTTGTATGACACACAACACTCCATGGTGAATGTGTCAAATAAAAAAAAAAAAAAAAAAAATAATAATAATTATAATAATCATATTTGTAAACAATTTTATAAATTTTTTATACGATAAATAAAAGTGGAAGTAGTTAGAAAACATTATTTTTATTTATTATTGTTTAAAATGAACTTCTATCAAGAGGCTTCATTAAAATCATTCGATTATATTTTTAATTCCTAAATATTTTTTTCATATTTTTGTTTCGATTTAATCACCTGCGTTTTTTCTATTAAATGGCATCTTAAATAACCCTGCATACAGAACTTTGAAGATTGCTGTCTGGTGGATATTCTTGCGTTGGTCTGATACCTTGAGAAGTCAGTAATGATGGATTGCCTATTTGCGCAGCACTTAAACCGGTGTAAAATTTTATTTACTTACTTTAAGATAAAGGACAAGCTGAGACTTCACATTTTCGACATAATATAAAATATTAAATGCATTTGTCATGGCTTGCTTCGCTAGTTACAATACAAGGGATTGGTTTGCAGCAAAGTGTAACATATTTTCTGATTCTTAGGATGCCTTTAATGCAGTAGTTTCCCGTTACTTTCCATATTTGTTTTTATGTTTCACATCACACGGCAAATAATTAAAAAAAATTACTGTACGCAACTTTATATTTATTGATTCTCATGACATGTAATAGGTAGCTAATCTATTGTCACGTGAATTCTACACCGCACCAATGAAAGTGTAACAAGCACACTGTCATTGCTGGGAATTAAACCCGGAACCTTCGGTGTTGCAAGCATAGCTCTGGCCACTTTAGCACGAAGGTTTTTTCATAACACTATAATTCGCACTGCGCTTGCTTTTTAAATAATATTTGCATTTGACACATTTGCAAAAATTAATAAAATATAAATGAAATATAAAAATTTACGTAAAACCAAAAAAAAAACGCGTTTTTAATACAGACTCTCACAAATAGTATTTCAAAAAATTTGCACATCACACACCATCCTATTGAATTTCAATGGTAAATATGTCCCAAAAAAACCTAATGATAATGTGCAACATTAGCGTGAATGGTGAAAATTTGGAGCAAGTAGAAGAGTTCGTGTATTTAGGTAGTATGTTTACAAGAGATGGGCGAGTGGAGAGGGATATTGAAAGAAGAGTTGGGGCAGGCAACAAAGTGAATGATGCACTTAAAGTTGTCATCACAAACAAAAACCTATCCAAAAAAGCTAGAATTGCAGTGCACAATGGTGTTCTTCTACCGGCCCTTATGTATGGAAGCGAAGCATGGAACTGGCAAAAGAAGGATGAAAGTAGAATAAATGCAGTAGAGATCTCACTTCTACTGAAAAAATAAGAAGTGAATGCGGTGCGAATGATGGTGTTATTAACAAAATAATGAAAGGATCATTAAGATGGTTTGGACATATGGAAAGAATAAATGAAGAAAGAATGGTAAAAAAAATAATTTTAACAATGTAAATGGAACCAGAAATAGAGAAAGACCGAGGAAAACGTGGCACGATCAAATAAATCAAATATTGAATGTCGGCCATGTGAGGAGTCAGAGATATCGACGCGCGTGCATGACACGATGTATGAATGTTGAGAAAGCGAGAGAAATATGTCAGGAAAGAAAAGTGTGGCAGTCTATTGTTAGTTAGTTAGATTTTTAGAACCTAATATTTTACTTATGTTCTCTGCTGATCAGTCTGGACTAAATTTATTTATTTATTGATCATTTACCAAGTACATGGTTATAATACCTCCCAACTTGGGTAGCCCGTTCTAGGGAGGCATTAAATAGAATGGTATTAAGTTATATGTAAACACAAACTCTGTATTACCGACAACTTAAATTCAAGGAAATCTACGCTTCGCTTGGCGCACTCCTCAGTAATTGGTAGATTAATTGAGCCAAAGCGTTGCCCTAGCACAAATTTCGGGGATCAAACCTTTGCGCTAGCTGACCTTTCAGTTTGGAACAATCTCCCTTCAAACCTAAGTTGTAATTATGATCCGGCAGACTTTAGATCTATGTTGAAAGTCAATATTATTTAACATTCGTACCAAATTAGTTTATTCAAATATACGAGTATATAAACATTATTTTTATTTGTCTTTTTCTTTTTTATATATTTTGTTTACAACACTAACTTAAATTTTTAAAAATTAAGTATCAGACATGTATCGGACAACCCGGTTCTTCCACCAGTTTTGTCAGATAACTGATTAACTGATCATATTTTTTAATATTTTAAATATCTTTATTATATCACTGAGGAAGGACCGGGTTATCAGAAACATGTGTGATATTAATTAATTTTACTTTAATGTTAGTATTGTAAACAAAGTATATAAAAAATATAAAAACAAATAAAACATCTTCAACACAAAGTATGGCGAACATAGAAGAAATTATTATTATTATTAATAATAATAATATTATTACTAAGTATATTTTTTTACAACAAACAGGTCGTTTGAACCCAATTAATGTATACAATTTGTTTTTTTAGCTATTATATTGATTCTCATGACATGTGATAGGTAGCTAATCTTCACGTGAATTCTACACCAGACCAAAAACAGTGTGAGAATCACGCGGTCATCGCTGGGATTCAAACTCAAGACATTTGTCGAGGCCGTCAAAACTGCTGCCATTATGCCATGATGGTCGTTGAAACACGTTATAAAAAACATACTCAAAATAAATAAATAAAAAATCATAATTATATGGAATTTCACAGTGAATTTTTCACGTATTAAATCATTTGTTTATTGTGTAATTGTATCCGGATTGAAAATTTGGCAATCTATCATTTCAGGTTATGTTTTCAGTGGAACGGGACGATGGTTAGTTAGTTGGTTAGCTAATGGTTTTCCACCAAATTGGGTATTCACAGTGTCTCTGAATACCGGTGTCTCCACCTTGGGCCCAATAGCACGGGGGGCCGGTGTGTGTGAATGTCACCGCGCCTGTGTGCGTGCGCACACGGTGTGCAGACTGCAGGTGTGGGCATGTGTGTGTGGAGCAAACGAGTTTGGTTGCTCCGTCACTGCGATGATGCATTTTTACGTTATTGCACTCGCACTGCGCGGTGGGACAGTGGGAAAATTATTACACTTAAAAAAATTATTTAAATATTTTAAAATGATTAAAAAAATTTCAAATTTACTTACTAACTAACTATCACGCCATCTCCCTAAAAGGGTAGGCAGAAAGAACGGACTGTCACACTTTTACAGATGCGGCACTCCATCCTTCTCTTTTCGCTCCGCGGGAGACGCGGTGTGATGGGTTGCGAACCTCATCGCCACCAATAGGCATCTCCCGCGCACACTTCGATCGTGCAACACCCACAAAATTAATCTAAAACAAATAATATAAAATACAATGATATAAAATAAAATAACAAAATAAAAATAATTTAACACAAAATGTTATTTTTAGATGGTGCACATATTGTCTATTTAATTTATTTTCCACGAATCCACCTTTTTTTTAATTTAGCACATAGTGTAATAACACATAATGTTTTTTCGATGTTGCACATGTTGACATGGACGATCCGGACTTTTGTGTTTATTTAATTTATGTTTCACGTATCCACCGTTTTTTAAATTAGCTGTAAGTAGGCACCTAACCAGCAAGCTTTAAAATTTAAACTTTTAAATTAAAACACGTTAAATTAAAATCACCATTGTATTTTTATTTTACGCGACAACTGTTTCATCAACCTTTGTTGACATCATCAAGTGTTAAAATAATATATCGAATGTAAAATTTTCGTGATTTTTCTAACCTTTATGTGTATTTGTTAAGTATCATAGTGTCGGCCAAAACAATAGACTATAAAAAAATTCATTAAACATTTTTTAAAATACGTATTTATTTAAATTTCACTTAGGGTTATGGCTTTGATAGGTTTCGCCAGCTCGCTGTCATTTTCTGAGACCAGATCTTGCCATTTTTATAGACCAATAGATGGCAGCGAGCTATCGAAACCGGTCGAAGCCATTATTCTAAGTGGAAATTAACTTCATATAAAATAAAAACTATTTTTTACTGAACATTATTTTATTTTCATTATTAACAACTAACTTTTATCGTGAAATTTTCCATGACAAGATTATTTTTGTAACATTTCTCTCTTGATAATAAACAAAGTCAGAAATTAAAAAAAATATATATTAAAATTAACTTAGATACTACGAAATTATAATCAGTAAAAAAGAAATATAACAACGA
The DNA here is from genome assembly GCA_022606425.2 of Lepidostoma basale. Lineage (NCBI taxonomy): Eukaryota > Metazoa > Arthropoda > Insecta > Trichoptera > Lepidostomatidae > Lepidostoma > Lepidostoma basale. Next base: position 128,265 of record JAHDVF020000620.1, on the reverse strand, counting down.
AAATATTGATTGAATAAAAATTGCTTTTATGCTTTATTTTTTTTATATGCGATAAGGCGAGGCCGATATTTGTATTACTTTATGTTTGCAAGTCTTGGACTATGCAAACATCAGAAGGGTCCAAAATTGATGCTTTCGAGGTGTGATGCTGGTGACAAATGCTGCGAATACCCTGGACGGCAAGAATAACAAACAAGGCAATAATTGGCCAGTTGGGTGTCAGGGAAAGACTATCGCGGATTTTCTCTCAGAGATTGTTAAAATATTTTGGACACATGGCCCGAAGAGATCAGGACAATCCTCAAAAGCTCATCTTCATGGGAAAAGTGGAGGGAAGGCGACGACATGAACGATCACTTAGCCGCTGGTCCGATCAAACAATCAGATTTATCAATTTTATATTTTATATACAAATATAAACTTGTACAAGAACTATGTTATGCTTAAGTACATTACACGTTGAAAGAATTTTACGAATTTCATTAAAATTTGTCCAAGAGAAGAGCATGGATATATTTAGCGTTATTTCATTGATCTTTTGAAACGTATATACTATTTTTTATTGATTTTACAATGTTATCAATATCCACAATCCTGATTGATGACCTTTGTGGAAGAGTGGTAGCCACACCGAAGGTCCCAGATTCGTTTTTCGGCGATGACCGTGTGATTCTCACACTGTCTTTGATAAGGTAGAATTCTCGTAACAATAAAATGGCAATAGATTAACTGCCTACCACATGTCATGATAATCAATATACCCTTTTCAGTAATTTGGCTGGCGCTGTTATGATGTAGAGAGCATTAAAAAATATGTATTTGTACGTTTACTAAAAACGCATAATTATATTCTGCTTCTTCTTTTAATCGATCTGAAGAACTGTGACACAGAAATCATATCTCGTGAAATGTTGAGATCCAGCTGTCCGTCCATCTCTTAGGCGGTCATCCAGGTAGGCGGTGTCCGGAGGGGATTTCATAAGCGGCTGTATATGCAAGTCTGTCACCATCCATTTGGGCAACATGGTCCCTTCAGTATCTTCTTCTGGATCTACTCCACTGAACGATATCCTCTATTTCGCAAGTTTTTCTTATTTCTACGTCACGGACACGATCTCGGAGAGTTTTTCCAGTAATTGATCATAATTATATTAAATTAATAAATTTTATCAAATAAACATCAATTATACATGAAAAGTTAAGTATTAGAAGTGAAATAATCATGAAATGAATGGCAGAAATTCAAGCTACTCTATTCACAATGTTATTACGTTGTATTCAAATTGACAGCTTTCAATCACAAATAAATAAATATTAATTACGCGTAAAAAATGGAGTAGTGATATCGCAATTGCATGTAATTTGATGTACACTGCCATGCTAGTTCGGGGGTGCGCCTGTGTTGGTGTATGCACCCAATAAACAACTTTGCGTGTGTTGGTGGACAGGTGATTCCGGCGCGCCTGTGTGTGTGTCGTGTCCGATTTTAGTGTCGGTGTGTTGGTGCGATCATGTTCCTAATGTCAGATGCATTTGAAGTCTGCCATTCAATAACGTTGCTAGTTTGGCTTCTTGTCCCTAATGACTTTTTAATGACATTTTTTGCTAGTTGTCCAATAAAGTTTTTCAGTTTAACTTGATATTATGTTGGATTTCATCTGCGGTACTTATTTGAATCCTTTTTGTGTGCTTTACAGTCTTCTTGATGTTAGTTTTTAATTTGAAAATTATGAACAATTAAGAGAAAAGGTTTTTTACAGTTTAAACCGTAAGTAATAAAAAATTCAAACATTGAACATTTCTTCTAACTGAGATAGCTAAAGCATATAAGGAGATATTTACCTATTGATGAAGCTAGGACCCTCATAAATTATTTTGTAGTGTCACGTTTAGATTATTGCAACGGAATGTACGCTGAATTGCCAAAAAATCAATTAAGCAGAATACAAAGCATATTCAAAGCTGCTGCCCGAATGATTATGGGGGAACAAAAATACTGTCACGCCGCTCCCGAAGGAACTTCACTGGCTTAAAATCTGAGAGCGAGTAAAATACAAATTTTGTTTGACAGTGTTTAAGGCTCGACACCAGAGAGATCAGATCTCTGCGTTACACCCATGCCAACGGAAAGGCAAGGTTCACTCCAATCAGTAGAAACAAGAGCAAACAACATAACAATTCCAGTCAGAGCTAATAAAGCAAGTCTCTATTATTGTGCTCTTAGGGTTGGGGGTCCGTTGGCATGGAATAGCCTCTATGTTAGTATTAAGTATGAGGATAGTGGATTAAAAAGAAATTTTAATTTGTTTTATTTATTTTGAGGGTAACAAATAACGATTTCAGTATACAAACACAAAAAGATAACAAAACAAAGCCAAACAACAACAAAACTGTTTGTTGGTAGTAACAAAAATATTTGTTAGTAAGAACATAGTTCTATTAACCACGAAGAGTTGGTTCAACCATATTTTTAAAATCACTTTCATTAAGATGGAACACATCGATTTATTAAAGTACTTATTGTAAATGTCGCATATCTGGTGGATTACGGCGCTCTGAGCGTAGTTGTTCCGTTAAGCAGGAAAGTGGATGAATTATTCTATTCAAAATTACATTGGTATTACACAGTAAAAACGCCTTAACCTTCAAAAATATATAAAAATGGACTGTATTGGCTTAAGAGCGATGAGGAGCTGTTTTAAGTTGGCAGGGATAGAGACTCTGAAGTGATAGTCAACGTCGCCGTCGGGGGGACCTGCTATGACTCCGAATGAAGAAGAAGAAGATTGAAAAAATACCACATTGATTAAATAATATTCATGTAGAGACCGTGTTAAATGCGAAGGAGTTTATCTTTTGAATTACTCTCTTTAGTAGCATCATCCATGGTATGTTTTTTTATGAAATAGTAGGTTATGCTCGTAGTTCAGTATGGCTAGCAGACTATTTTTTAAATATATTACAGGGATACCTCGGTTGGCGTCGATAATCCATCTGAAAACAATGGGTGAAATCCGAAACCGACGTACACTTTTTAAATTTTTATTTCCATGTGAATTAATGTGAATCCAATTAATTAATAATTAAGCTAATAATTAAGTATTTCTTTTTGTCTAATAATATAATAATATTCTAATAACATTTTGGCTAATAATTAAGTATTTGTCATGCATGATCACAAATAACAAAGGTGGAATTGGGAATGTTGTAATTACATAAAGCGTGCGCTTAACCCAACCAATGACAGGTCATAAGTCCTGTAAACACCTTGATCATCCATGTTCAGTTTCCAGTTTACGTCTTCGTCTCTATTGAGATACAATTAAAAAATTTGAATTAACCACCCTTTGGTGTAAATCCAGGATTTGTATACAGGTATAAGTATACATTCACAAATATTTGGTCTTCAAATATTCTGGTCAAAATTCTTTGGCATATACAATGGGATAATACTTCTAGCGGCTTCTAACAATATGTTGGTCAACAGCCTTCACATTGTGTTAATAAGGTAGTTTGCTAAATGCCGAAAATCATTCTCCATAGATGGCGTTAGTGGGTCGGTTGTATAGGTTAATTCTTGAAAAAATTCACAAGTGCAACCAAATCTACATAGATGGCTGACTGAAACTGACACGTGAAGATAAATATGGATTTTGAAGTATATATACATCTTCCAAAAATTTGTCATGCATGATCACAATAACAAAGGTGGAATGGGGAATGTTGTAATTACATAAAGCGTGCGCTTAACCCAACCAATGACAGGTCATAAATCCTGTAAACACCTTGATCATCCATGTTCAGTTTCCAGTTTACGTTTTCGTCTCTATTGATATACAATTAAAATTTGAATTTTTATTTCCATATGAATTAATGTGAATCCAATTAATTAATAATTAAGCTAATAATTAAGTGTTTCTTTATTTAGTTTTTTGATATATATTTACACCTAAAGATGGAGGTCTCCTCTGAATCAAATGGTATTTTTTAAATATTTTAGTGGATAAAAACAACGTTATTTCAAAATTTCCAAAGTGAATTATAATTATTTTATATCATATTATGGAATGGCGCCGTTCATTTGTTTCAGTGAATTTCGTTTCAAGGTGGTAACTTGGAAAATTGTTCGAATCTATCTGAGACCAACCTATCATTATGTCGTTCTGTTTGTGTATATGCGTGTATACGTGTGTGCGTGAATATGTGATCAAACGTCTTGCCTATAGTAGCATCAGACAAGGAAGGCACATAAAATTTCGCGTCATTGATTAGTTATGATGATCATATTGAAAATAAAAATATTTTTTATCTAAATACTCGTATAATCATTAACCCTGTATGGACATTGACTTTAATGAATTATAATGAAATATTGACCAGCCAATCAATTGCTTGAACATTAATCATCACATGTAAAAGCCTATTTTGACATCGGTGGTAATAAGAAAAACACGAAGACTAAAACTTGTAATTAAACAATAAAAGGTAATTCAACAATAAAATGGTTATTATATTTGAAGCCACTTAGGTTCGCTTTTACCAAAGCTTCACCAGGGCTATATAAGTAACATCATTATCACCCAAGTTTCATCAGGGTAAAATAAAAAGTGTGTGTTAGTTAGTTACATCTTCATCTGGGTAACATAAAAACTATTTTTAGTTTGTTTTTATATGCCATAATGAAGCTAAGGTTCAAAAGAAACAAGTTGGCTTTAAATATATTTAAAATTCCGTGGTTAAAATATAAAGTGTTTATTTTATTTTATTCATTTAAAATTAGAATATCTAACCATGAAATGATTTTTTTGGGTGAAAATACAAAAATGTATTATTAAATAAAATTATAATATACTTTAAGTATTTGTATTTAAACCACTATATTTGGTAACACCAGATTTTACCAAATAAAGTGGTTTTGATACAAATACTTAAAGTGTATTCTTATTTTATTTAATAATGTCACGCCACAAATTAAGTGCTGCATACGAAAGTTTAAATATTGTTTTATTTGTTATTTTCATTACGTACGATATTTTGATAATTATCTGGAGTAATTGTTTGGTTTTAATGAATGCCATAAAGATATCGGCGAGATTTTTTAAAGGATTTTGATGCCTTCTATTATATATGAAAACAGGGTAAACGCAAGCGTTAGATACAAAATAATTAATGAATAATCAAAATGTTTTGGATACACATGAATTATGAATGATGAATTAATGGTGAGAGAACTATTGGTAAACGGTTCAAATTTCAAATTAAAATTAAATATAACAATAACTGTAAGGCGAATATAAAAGAAATTATTTTTGTATTTTTGATCTTAAATTTGCTAGTCATATATATAATAATGAAATAAAACAATGTTTTTTTAACTACTTTCACTTTTGTCTTTATTTCGACAGTGATCGGTTTTGCCAGGCTCGCTGGCATCGACAGACTGGTTAATTAATATTTAAAATGACTTTCCACTTTGACATCGTTTTATTAATTAATATTTAAAATGAACTTCCATCGAGAGATTTCAGTAAAATCATTTGATTATTTCATAAATATCATTTTATATGTTAGGAATGGGACTAGAAAGATGATTTTCTTCTTCTTCTCACTCGTATTCCTCGTGATTGAGGGTCGTGTGCATCCATTAACTAAACTATAAACTATTGACCATGGCGCGCCATGCGCTCCTGTCATCCGTCAGTCTCCAGGCTGCAGCTTATGAGAGACCAGTCAGATCCCAGATTTGGTCGGACCAGCGGCTCGGTGGTCGTCCTTGTGGTCGCCTTCCATCTACCCATGGTGATAAGCTTTTCAAGGTTGGGTTGATTGATGATTTTTTATGATACATAAAATATTATATTTTTTAGCGATTAACACATAATTTTTTTATTTAATCTATGGTGCATATATATAAAAAAAAGTTTAATTTTAATTTTTGATTAACTTAATAGATAAATATTAATAATTAGTATCTTAAATATTGTTTGTTTCCTAGTGATTTTATTTTGTATAATTGGAATAACATGTTTGGTTTTGGCAAGACTTTATCATATAAGCAAGATGAAACACGTGATTTTCATAAAATGTATTAAAAATTATGATAAGTTTTATTCCACTAGTTTCAACCCAATTGGCAGCTCGGTATTATAATCACCTCACATATATTATATCGTCGGTAGAACTAAATAAACATGTTTTTATTGTTAAATTATTGTTTATTGAACAATTATGTAAAACTTCAATTTAAATAATTAATCCTATTAAAAAACGTATATTTTCTAAATGCTTTTGTATATTTTACAGGAGTAAAATTTTTTGCCTTGCTAGGGTGATTTGAAATGTGTCGAAAACCTTTGGTAAAGCACGGCGAAACATATCACTTTAAACAAAATTATTTATTGTTTCTTGAATAATGATGTAAAACTTCATTTTAAATAATTAATACAAACGAAAACATCTGTTTTTTGGAAGTTTTATTATATTTAATGTGAATGACATATTACAGCTAATTTAAAAAAACGGTGGATACGTGTAACACAAATTAAATAAACACAAAAGTCCGGATCGTCCATGTCAACACGTGCAACATCGAAAAAAACATTATGTGTTATTACATTATGTGCTAAATTAAAAAAAAGGTGGATTCGTCGAAAACATAAATTAAATAGACAATATGTGCACCATCTAAAAAGAACATTTTGTGTTAAATTATTTTTATTTTGTTATTTTATTTTATATCATTGTATTTTATATTATTTGTTTTAGATTTATTTTGTGGGTGTTGGACAATCGAAGTGTGCGCGAGAGATGCCTATTGGTGGCGATGAGGTTTGCAACCCATCACACCGCGTCTCCCGCGGAGCGAAAAGCGAAGGATGGAGTGCCGCATAAGTAAAAGTGTGACAGTCCATTCTTTCTGCCTACCCTTTCGGGGAGACGGCGTGATGGTTAGTTAGTTAATTAGTTAAGTCATTTGATAACACCTTAGACAGGCGAAACATGTCGTTTGTATAAAACATAATAAAAATATTTGTATAAAAATAAATAAAAAAGACGACCTTCGTGGCAGAGTGGTTACGAGCTCTGACTTCCATGCCGAAGGTCCTGGGTTCGATTCCCGGCGATGGCAGTGTGATTGTCACACTGTCTTTGGTCTGGTGTAGAATTCATGTGACAATAAAATGGCGATAGATTGGCTACCTATCACATGTCACGAGAATCAATATAATAGCTAAAAAATAAAAATTGTATACAGTAATTGGGTCCAAACGACCTGTTGTGTACATAAAAAAAAAAATAAATAAACTTCTAGAAAACGGACGTTTTCATTCGCATCAATTGTTTTGTTTTACATTTAAGTCATGAAATAGAATAATTTGTTCTATTGTCAGAATAAATAAATATCACTTATACAATATTTCAATGAAGTAGGTCAGTAGCAAACTGTGGATTTATAGAGACGCCCTTTACCTGAAATCTATTATATTAAGCGATTCAAATCTAGAAAAATTTGAGATGAAATATTAAATGTTCCGTAGCGTGCACAACCTTCAGTATTAACAAGATATGGCGTGTTTGGAAAACAATCAGACGATAATTAATGCGAAACAAAAAAATACTTCAATCTACAAAAGCATTCATCATTTGAAATTATAACAACTTGTTTTCCAAAGTGATTCCAAATATATTTCCATTAATTATTTGTTAAGATTCAAATAATTATCGCATCATATATTATTTCCTATGTATTTTTATTTAAACTAACCTCTCTGCGAAGTTTTTCAATTAAAATATTTTATTGAACAAGTAAATAAAAGGAAATATTCGGAAAAAATATTCTAGCATCGGTTCAATTGACCGGTTCTAGCATCGGTTCAACTGACCACATTCAAAAACATTTTTTTTTTAATATTATAATTATTTAGTGTATACAATATTTAATTACACTGATGAAGGACTTCTATATCCCGAAATATGTTTGGGTGAATATTTAATTTTAATTTAAAATAAAGCGTTATTTTACAAACTAAAAAATATTCGGAAAATAAAATCGTGTTTTTTTAAATACCTACTTCCAGAATGATAAATACGATTAAAAACGTCTGTTTTCAAGAAGGGCAAGACATGCCGTCGGTCCTCAAAAGTGTTTGTTTTAAAGATAAATTTTTAATATTAAATCTGTTTAATATAAAGATATGTGTTACAAAATTAATACTGTTGTTTGATTTCCTTTTTAAGATTCAATCCTAGGGATTGCTTTGGAAACCTTATTGCAGCAAGTCTTTACTATTTATTGGGTTAGAACTTGGGTCTTCAATGGAATATATGGATGGCATGTCTTGCCTGCCTTAGAAATTATCAAATCACATTTGATATTTGCAAAAATTATTTAATAAAGAATCTTATATAATTTTTCAGGAAACAATAAAAAACTACTTCCACTTCTGTCTTTATTTCGAGAATTTCTGTATTTAAACTTGAGGCGTTTAGATTGAAATTTGTAAGTAATATGGGAGAAAAGTTTAACATTTTGTAAAACCGCTGTTTACATATTTTATGTACTACGTAAAGTATACCTGATAAATATTCCAGTTACAATGATTACTTTTATAGTTACGCCTAAAGTCGAGTATGTCTCTGAAAAATATAATATTAAATATTTTTATGACTAATATGTGGAAAACAATGGAGAACTTCTACATTGAAGACCCAAGTTGTAACCCAATAAATAGTAAAGACTTGCTGCAATAAGGTTTCCAAAGCAATCCCTAGGATTGAATCTTAAAAAGGAAATCGAACAATAGTATTAATTTTGTAACACATCTCTTTATATTAAACAGATTTAATATTAAAAATTTATCTTTAAAACAAACAATTTTGAGGACACATTAGCCGTTCATCAGTGTAGTTAAATGTGATGTATAGCTAAAAATAGTTAACACATTTCTATTTTAATTAAAAAGTTGTGATATAAAGTAAAAAAACATTATTCAATTATAAATCTGCAATACAAAGAAATGGCGTATAAAAATGGATTTTACCCAAAATTTATTTTTCCATATAATAATTCTACTTTTAACTAACTAACTAACCATCATGCCGTCTCCCCGAAGGGGTAGGCAGAAATAATGGACTGCCACACCTTTCTTTCCTGACATATTTCTCTCGCTTCCTCAACATTTGAACATGGCCGACATTCAATATTTGATTTATTTGATCGTGCCACGTTTTCCTCGGTCTTCCTCTATTTCTGGTACCATTTACATCATTAACTTATAATTTTTTTACCATTCTTTCTTCATTCATTCTTTCCATATGTCCAAACCATCTTAATGATCCTTTCATTATTTTATTCATGACACCATCATTCGCACCACATTCACTTCTTATATTTTCAATCGACACTCTATCATACACAGAATATCCACACATTCGTCTAAGAGATCTCATTTCTACTGCATTTATTCTACTTTCATCCTTCTTTTGCCAGTTCCATGCTTCGCTTCCATACATAAGGGTCGGTAAAAGAACACCATTGTGCACTGCCATTTTAGCTTTTAATGTCGATAAACCAGCTTTACCAATTATAATGAGGCTTTTATTATTTTTGATAATCATTTTCGTAAAATACGTTAATCATACAAACTAAAATAAAAAAATGTTTCGAGCTTTGAATCGACATTCTATTTGTTTTTTCACGTACATAACCGATTCGACATCTGCGGCCATCAATGTTGGTTAGGTGCAATCACATAGCACTTATGCTAATTCAGCTCAATTTATTGTCAAAATGAATTACGCATTTAAGCCTTAGCTCCAGAAGAGAATGGCTGATGCACGAGACCAAACACTGCACAATGAGAGGCGCATTCGCAAAACAGGATGATTCGGAAGTATCTGCATTTCAATATGAAATCATTTTTAATATAGGTCAAAAATATACTTAAGAAATTAAATATAAACTAACTAACTAACTAACCATCACGCCGTCTGCCCGGAGGGGTAGGCAGAAATAATGGAACGCCAAACTGTGATGTTCTGACATACATCTCTCCTGATTCCACTACATTCATACATCTTGTCATGCACGCACGTCGATTTCTCCGACTCCTCACGTGACCGACATTCAATATTTGATTGATTTGATCGTGCCACGTTTTCCTCGGCGTTCCCCTATTTCTACATAGGCCTTCCTCTCTAGTTTACATATACCTTCTTTACCATTCTGTCTTCACTCATTCTTTCCGTGTGTCCAAACCATCTTAATGACCCTTTCCTTATTTTGTTCATAACACTTTCATTCGCACCACATTCACTTCTTATACTTGCATTTGTCACTCTATCATATACAGATTTGTCACACATTCATCTTAGAGATCTCATTTCTACTTCATTTATTGTACTTTCATACTTCTTTTGCCAGTTCCATGCTTCACTTCCATACATAAGGGTCGGCACTAGAACACCATTATGCACTTATGCACCAACATATTAAAAAACACGACATGTTTCGGAGGATACTTCCATCTTCGGGTGTAAAAATATAATAAAAACTAAACAAAGAAAAAAAATTGTAGTGTTTTTTAATGTTTTTTTAATTTTTAATTAGTGGATTAAAAAAAGTTATTTTAAATTTCCTAAGTATTATATATTACTATGGACTTCCACAGTGTTAATGCCTTAGCGTTCAACAAGTAGGTCAAATATTTTTATTCATAAATAATTTAAATTTCAATCCTAGAGTAAGGTTTGCAGCAAAGTCTTTTGCTAGTCCTTGAGATGCCACTTGGGTCTTTAGAATGTGGTAGTTTCCCGTTGTTTTCCGCAATTTTGTATACAACAGGTTATTTGAACCAAATTTTTATACACATTTTTAAACTATGTGATAGGTAGCTAATTATTATTATTATTATTTTGATGACTTATATTTTAATGTGCGCCGTTTTGTTAAATCAATTATCCAACTGACTGACCGAACAGTGCAGTCTTTAGAAGATTCTTTAATTAAACGTCACTATCCTTATACTTAATACTAACATGGAGGCTATTCCACGCCAACGGATCTGCAACGCTGAAAGCACGATCATAGAAACTTGCTTTATTGGCTCTGACTGGAATTGTTATGTTGTTTGCACTTGTTTCTACTGATCGGAGTGAACGTTGCCTTTCCGTTGGCATGGGTGTCACGCAGAGGTCCGATATATACGCTGGCGCTCTCTGGTGTCAAGCCTTAAACACTGTCATACACAATTTGTATTTTCCGTCAAATTTTGTCAAACACAATTTATTATTTACTCTTGGATTTAATTAGGAGCTAATATATCGGCATTTTATTGTCACATGAATTCTACACCAAATACAGTGTGACAATCACACTGCTAACGCAGGTTTCGAACTCGGGACTTTTATTGTAGCAGTCATAGCTATTAAAATTAAAGAATCATAGCTCTTGCCACTTTGCCACGATTATCGTCTGGATAAGTACTTGTATATTGCAAAATATTTTTAATAAAAATGGAATTTGTAAAAAAAGGTTGAGCGCATCTGTCTCTAATGCTAAATACTAATGAAATTACTCATACAAATACAATATGCACACCAATTTCGTATACTTTTACATGTATTAGTTTACTATGATCTCACGGCGTTCCCCAAAATGAATGATTCGGCCCACTGAATGAAGGCGCGAGAGGTGACCGAACTGCAGTACGCCAGTATCGTACAACTGCAGCCGTTAGACGATTGCTCTGAGTATTTTTTCTAAAGGTGTACGAACTTCGGTGCAGCGAGCGATGCATTTTTGACAGAGGTGACCCTTAAGGCCGCCGAAAGAATTTGTATGCATTGTGTATTTTCAGTAGGTTAAAGCTTAGTCATGTTATTATAGCTTTTACGTAACAAGGAAACCTTATTTTTGCATAACACACTATTCATATTAACGTGTCTTCATCACATTTTTATAGAGAGTCTTTTTTCTGGTGCCGTGTCAGATCCCCCCAACGTTGTCGATCACTTCAGTGAAGGCATCTCTGTCCTGTACCACTTGGAACAGGATTTCAACCCTGCTCATTCCTGTCCATTTGCTGGTGTTTTGCAGCCAGGACAACTACATTCTGTCAACTCCTCGACGTCCATTTATTTTGCCTATGATTATTAGTTATCGGAAGTTGTATCACACTTTGTTGCCTACCCCAACCCTTCTTTCAATATCCCTCCCCACTCGCCCATCTCTTGTAAACATAAACACACGAACTTGTATTATATTATATATAAATGTAATACTTCAGTTACGGAGGTGAATTGTTATCACCCTGTAGTTAATGTTGTTTCCATATCGGCTATTCATCGCCCTAGTGAAAGGACAAGGTTACTATGGACTGTTAGGGTTGAACTAAGCTCGTGAGAGACTCTGGTGCCAGCAGTATTAATAGAACAGAATGGTCCTTGAAAGATAATACCTTGTCATTTTATTAAAGGTATTTAAAAAAAGAGTGCGAGTGAAGGGAAAAATGTCTAAAATAAGAGTTTTTTTTTTACTTACGAAATTTTATACCATTTCACGCAATAGATAAATATTTTGAAGTTTTTATGATATGTTTTTATTATTTGTTATTTCCTAAGAAATGATGTTTAAATATATATTAATATTATAATAGTTATACTTAAAATATATAAATATAAATATTTTATGTAAAGAAATATACACTTTATACTAGTTGTTATAAGAAAAATGTTAGAGACTAGAAATTCGTCAATTAAAACTTTAGGACAACCTTTTTTAAAAAGATTTATGCTTAAATCTTTTTTAAATGTATTCTAAATTCATTTTGATGAACAGAAGTGTTTTTTTTAATATATAATTTATTTGTAATTAAAGATTTCCTAGCGGTCAGTTTCTCTTCAATTTAGATAAAAAAAATGTGTATCTTTATAATACCTATGTATCACTGAAGAAGGACCGGTTGTCCGAAACATGTCTGATATGTAATTTAATTTTTTTTTAAAGTTAGTGTTGTACATCAAAGCACATAAAAAAAGAAAAAGACAAATAAAACAACTACAACACAAAGTATGGCGAACATGGAAGAAAATGATAGGTGTTTTCGGAATATTTTATTAATAATAAAAATATAGATTTTAAGGAAGAAAAATAATTTTAATTATTTCTGTTACAAGAATAAATAGTAAATTAAATAATTTTATTTATGTTTCTCATAATAATAACAGTTTTCGAAGAACTCAAAAACACTATTGTTGAAATACTATCCGTTTTTAGCTTATGACCTATAAAGGTAAGAAGACGTTGTATTTTTTCAGGATATTTATATTTTAGTATTTTTTTTAGATTAAAGTAAAAAATTATAAAGTATTTTTAAGCAAGAAAACAATAATTATTTGAGATTTCTAAAGCAATTGCTTTGGAGTTGAATGTCGAAATGGCTCAAATGGTCCAACTGAATCAAGACAGTTTAATTAAGGATGATCACCCACAACGAAATTTCAATAAAAAATAAACATCGAATTTCTGAAATACTGGTATAAGGCATTCGGGATATACAATAATTGTTAAACTTGAAAATGCATGTTTTGGAATATAGCTAACTAACTAACTAACCATCACGCCGTCTCCTTGAAGGGGTAAGCAGAAATAGTGAACCGCCACACTGCTATTTTCTGACATATTTTTCTCGTTCTTAAACATTCATAAACCGTGTCAGGCACGCACGCCGATTTCTCCGACTCTTCGCATGGCCAATATTTAATATTTTATAGATTTGACATGTCACGTTTTCCTCAGTCTTCCCCTATTTCTTATTTCGTTTACGACGTTTAAGTATTTTTTCTTTATCATTCTTTTTTTTTTCATTCTTCCCATTTGTCCAAACCATCTAAGTGATGCTTGAATTATATTGTTCATAACGCTTTTATTCGTACTGTTTTCACTTCTTATTTGATACTCAATCATGTACAAATTTAGTACACACTCGTCTAAGATATCTCATTTCTACTCTTTTTATTGTATTTTGTCATATATAATTTTTTTTATTTTTTTTATTAAAATTACATTCAAAAGAGGGCCGTCGACCACCAGAACGACCACCAAAGAGATGGAGAGAAGGCTGGTCGTCTTCATCACAGGAAGAAAGTTGATATCCTGCAACAACAAATCGCAAGATCTACAATAAGAAAATTATATTCCTACGCAATAGGTTAGAATGATTTGAAAATCAAACTGAAATTGAAACTTTGCGTCCCTATTACGTTAGGCGATAATTGTCCACTATTGTTCGGACATATTTAGCTCCTTGTCTATGGACAGCTAGCAATGACAACCTAGTTGTTGCTGTCAACTTTTAGACTTGGACAAGTCGACTGCGAATATCAAATACGCTCGGCTGTACCTCACAGACCTTGAAACGCGATATCTGTGTTGAATAGAGATACAAGAACAGATGATAGAGCATCCGTACTATAAATTGAAGCTAGTTTAAAAGCATATATTGTTTCTGGAACAATGAATCAAATCTCCATATTAAATAATCAATAAATGCAAGTATAAGAAGCGAATGTGGTGCGAATGAAAGTGTTATGAACAAAATAAGGAAAGGGTCATTAAGATGGTTTGGACACATGGAAAGAATGAGTGAAGACAGAATGGTAAACAAGGTATCTAAACAGCGTGAACGGAGCTAGAAATAGAGGAAGGCCGAGGAAAACGTGGCACGATCGAATCAATCAAATATTTAATGTCGGTCACGTGAGGAGTCGGAAAAATCGACGTGCGTGCATGACAAGATGTATGAATGTAGAGGGAGCGAGAGAAGTATGTCAGGACAGAACAGTGTGGCGTTCCATTCTTTCTGCCTACCCCTCCGGGTAAATGGCGTGATGGTAAGTTAGTTAGTTAGTAAGTTAGTTATTATCTTCTTTTCAGTCGTATTCCTCATGATTGAGGGTCGTATCCATCCTGTAAACTATTAACCATGGCACGCCATGCACTCGTTCACCTGTCAGTTTCCAGGCTGCAGCTAATAAGAGACCAGTGAGCGCCCTGATTTGATCCGATTTTGTTTTAAACATGTCATTATTATTACATTGCCATCGCCGGGAATCGAACCCAGGACTTTAGGTGTGACAGTCATAGCTCTTGCCACTCTGCCACGAAGGTCGTAAAAACTGAATACAAGCAATATAATAAATGTTACATAAAGAAAGGTATATTATAATTTTTTTGAAGTTCCAATCTTAGTTAATTGTTTCTTGAACGTGATGATGTAAAACTCCATATTAAATAATTAATACGAATGAAAACGTCAGTTTTCTAGATTTTTTAATATATTCTATGGGAATGACATGTTTCGCCCTTCTAAGGCATGACCATGATTGATATATGATTATTACATTATCATGATTGATGAATATATTTGATCATGCCTTAGAAGGGCGAAACATGTCATTCCCATAAAATATAATAAAATAAAACTTCTAGAAAACTGACGTTTTCGTTATTAATTATCCAGTCTTAACAGTTAAGAAAAAAGATATTACAAACATAATAACAGTTAATGGCATCTATTTGAGAAAGGGCAAAGAATCAGGAACGCATGAGAGATGGTTCAACTTTTGGAAGAAAATATACTCTCTAAAGTTAAGAGTATTTTTATTCTGAGCGTACTTTCACTAACATGAAAGACGTCGATCTCCTAGGTAATCTCGATCAGCAAACTGATTGCTCTTCCCACCGGCATTGAAGCAGGTTGGTTCTTGTGGCCGGAAGAAAGAACAATCTATGCTGGCGCTGTCGGATATGTATGTCGAGAACAAAAAGACATACTCGTACACCCTCCAGCACGGCTGAGTTCTCAAAATATCCCCTAATTAATCTAAAGAAATGGGTTATGAGAAACCTGTCTGTTCGAAGCTGCAGAGAATAAGATCCCAACATTCCCAAAAGAATCGCTGTGGGATAGAGCCATGGATAGCTACCATACTCCTTCATGTAGAGATACATCAGAATTTTTTTCTAAACCCTCTCCACCACAAGGGAATATCTCGCCTCGTGCGGACTCCATATCACAGAACCACTTTCGAGTCTGCTCCGAGCCAATGAATTGTATAGTACTCTGAGCACAATGGGATCTCTGAAAATCCTTCCGGTCCGAATGATGCACACTGTCATCTCCGGTAAATGAAGCCGGGACCATCAGCGTGGCAGTCATAACCATTCTGCCACAAAGGCTGTCATCATAAATATACATGATATAATTTCACACCTCTGGGTAATAAGAGTATTAATACTTTTATGTTCGTAAGCCATTTATGCCTGTGGTGCAGCTCCAAAAATATCTTTCCTCGGCAGCGCTTAAGAATTGCAATGCAAATTGATTAAATCTTGTCAAACAAATGCACCTCGTAATTAACTATGCCAATTATAACGTCGTTATTTATAAACCCAGTTTAAGTAACAATTCTCTAACGCTAATTGCTTGGGCGAATTTCAAACGTAAGTAACAGAATGTGGCTGAATTTTTAAACGAAGGTATGAACGAATAACTGAAATAATTTAAAGATAAGTAACTGACAAACTAGCTTACCATCACGCCGTTTTCTCAAAAGGATAGGCAGAGACGATGAACCACCATACCGTACTATCCTGAATTATCTCTCGAGTTTCTTCCACATTCATTTATCGTAATATGATTATCGTATATAAAATAACAACCATTCCTCTATCGTCTATTTGTTCCATATGTCAGAACTATTACAGGGATCCTTTTTTAATTTTAATCATGATACAATCATCTGCCTTATAATCTTCTTTATTTTGTTGTTTGGTATTCTATATATAGATATTCCATTAGTATTAAATACATAAAAAAATATTCAGGAAATTATTAAGAATAACATAATAAACTGCCACATTATTTTTTTCTGACATACTTATCTCGATTGCTCTACATCCATACATCGTGTCATGCACGCACGTCGATTTTTCCGATTCCTCACGTGGCCGATATTCAATATATTTTTTAAATTTGATTGTGCCACGTTTTCCATGATTTTCCCCTTTTTCTAGTTCCATTTACATCATTTACAGATAATTTTTACATTCTTTCTGCATTCATTCTTTCCATGTCTTCAAACCTTCATGCTCCTTTCATTATTTTGTTCATAACACATTAATTCGCACCGCATTCACTTATTTTATTTTCATTCGACACTCTATGATACATAGTTTTTCACACATTCGTCTAAGACATAGGTTTCCAATCTTTTCTGGGCCACCGCCCCGTTTACAAGAAAAATAAACGTACAACACCTCCCTCCATAAAAGTTTTTCCAAATATTTAGAAACACATAGTTGAATTTTAAAATATTATTTAATCTTTTATGTATCTGAAAACGACATAATTTGTTATACGCAAGTTAGTGAAGAGGGTTCCATTTGATGTTGAACCCTTATTCACTAACGTTTTGTCAAGAGTAAGGTTCCATCTGATTTTTAAGACATTAAAAATACATTGTTAACTAAAAAATTAGTCATTTTTTAAAATGTATATTAAAGATATATAACTTCTTGGGTTTTATAGAAAAATTTCATTAAAATATCGTCGTTCGTTACAAAAATACAAGTCTTAGAAACTTTGACTTCATTTTTCTCAGCTTTTTACTTTTGTCAGTTGGAACCTTCTTACTCTCAGGTGACGATATAATAGAATACCGAACGAAGAAAAGGAATATGTTTGTTGTGTTTTTGGGTAACACCGTGTGATTTCGGTAACTTCTTCTCGACCGACGTTTCGGAGATCGTTGCAGTCTCCATCTTCAGTCTTCATTACCCTGAAGATGGAGACTGCAACGATCTCCGAAACGTCGGTCGAGAAGAAGTTACCGAAATCACACGGTGTTACCCAAAAACACAACAAACATATTGCTGCCAACCGTGAAAATCTACGCAATTACTTGAAAAAAAGGAAGAAAAGATTGGCATGTTTTTTTTCTTCTCTATTTAGACTATATTTTTTTATCTGCCTAAGCTCTCTGCTTTTTTCTGGGTCTTCTACTGCTCCCCTGAAAGTCTCAAACGCCCACAAGGAGGCGTTATCGTCCACTTTGAGAACCTAGGGTCTAAAAATATATATTTTTTATTTTCTTTGTGATAAATATATTAATGGGAAGGCATGTTTTGCAAGGCAAACTAAATATACCATTCCCATAGAAATATTCTGGAAAACAAACATTTTCAAACATGTAATAATTTAATATGGAGTTTTACACCATTGTTCTAGAAATAATAATATCTTATGTTTGCAATCAAAACTCCATGCGTTCTCATTATCATATATTAAAAAGTTGTAATACCATCATAGCTCCGACACCATTCATCGCGCCCGATAGAAAACAAGTCTTATTATATATTTTGCCCGTGAAGCGAGCAGGGCGACCGTTACTCTCAGCAAAAAATGTGGAAATTTACGCTTACAGAAGAATTACATACACACATCCACAGCCTCCAATTTGAACAGTTATGTGTAAAAATGGCATTTAACCCATTGCATGCGTAGAATTCAATAAAATTGAAATGTTTTGAGATGCAATTAATCAACATGGCATGACCAAATCAATCCCATTTTAAAGGTCGGCCATGTTAGAAATCGGAAGAATCGATGTGCGTGTATGAGACGCTGTGTTAATGTGGAGGAAGCTAGAGAGGTGTGTCAGGATAGAGTAGTGTGGTGGTACATTCTCTCTGTCTAGACCTTCAGAAAAAACGGCATGATGGGTTGTTGTTGTTGTTAAAAAGAAAGATATTTCCTTCCTCTTCACCAATGTACACTCTTCATGTATACTCGTACATCATTTAATTAATAATCTTACTTGTGTCTTCACAGGTTCAATCCTAAAGACTTCCATATCTTCTCCCAATGAACTCGGTCTTCTGCAATCTCTCTAATTATTTTTCTTCGTCCAACATAAGACTATCATAAGACCAGTAGTCCTACGGCTTTGAAACGTGGTCTCTAACGCAGAGAGAGAAAGGCAGGCTGGTAGTTTTTCAGAGGAAAATACTGAGAAAAAATTTTGGACCCACGCTGGAGGATGGGACTTACAGAATTAAAAGAAACCTTGAACTTGAAGTACCTACTGATTAACCAGAAAACAGTAGTGAGATTCTGTAAGTCTCAAAGCCTACGGTGGGTTGGTCATGTGGAAAGAATGCCAGAGGGTGGAACACCACAAATTATATCCAGACGGGTGCCTTGCGAAAAGAAACCAAGAGGCAGACCAAGGAAAAGATGGGCGGTGTATTGAAGAAGATTGGGAGAAAATGGAAAAAGCTGGGGAATGGAGAGATATGGCCAGAGACAGAAGTCAGTGGATGACCGTTGAGGAGGAGGCCAAGTCCCACACCGGGATGTAACGCCGAGAAATGAATGAATGAACATAAGAGACAATGTTCATGTCCTTGCACCCCTGTTTCCAATACCTGTTGAGAGCGTCCTCTAGAAATTTTCCTCTCATATGGCCGAACCATTAGACTTGTCACTCTGAGATGATTTAATTAAGTTTCTTTCTATTATAATTAGTAGAATTCTCGTCAATCATGGTGTGGTTTTCCAAGAAAATCATTATAATGTACCACTATCTCTTTTCAAATGTGGTAGTACAAAATATAATTAAGTATTTGTATATAGATTAGTGTGTATAGTCCAGAGGAAGTTCGCTACAGAGTGTAACCGTTGGCACCACTAATTCAAATAATTTTTTTTTTAATAATAAGGGAAAGGTTAGGAAATTGACTTCGGGGTGGGATTTTGGAGGATCGTTGTACCCCATTAGAAATGTCCATAAACTAAGTAAGAAAGCGCAATAGCAAGCAAATTTCTAGAAAAGAGTCTTTTAACTTCTCACGGCTTGTTAAAAAAAACGCATTGCGCAGGATTTGAACCAGAGACAAGCCGGCCAGCTATATAGAGAGCAAGCTATCTGCTCAGCCACCTAGCTATTGTAGTATTGTGTACTAATTGGCAAATGGCAAAATTTCAAATATACAAGCAACGGTGAAATGTTAAAAAAAAAAACTAGAAATTGGCTGGCTTTGGTGCTTTCTTACTATGAGTATGTATGACTCTTAGGGGGTGCTACGATCCTGCAAAATCCCATCCCCACCTCTCGATTCTGACACACGTCTCAAGATTCCTTCACATTTATACGGCGAGTCATATGCGCACGTAGATTCTTCCGACTCTAACATGGCCTACCATTAAAATTTGATTAATCTAGTCATGTAAAGTTTTCCTCGGTCTTCCACGACTCCTTACTCCATTCACACCGTTAACGTTAACTTTGTTAACCAGTATTCCTTAACCATAATTTAGCATACTTCCTTTCGCTCTACATTCCTTCCTTTTATCAGCATTTGAAATTCTGTCTTACATCGTTTTATTACTCATAAGTCTTGGGGATCTCATCACAACCGCATTTATTCTGTTCTCATCATTCTTTTGCCAGCTCCATGCTTCACTTACAAACATCAGGGTTGGTACTAAAACTCTATTGTGAATGGTCATTTTTGCTTTGATAATTAGTTAGTTAGTTTATTATTTTTTTTTGTATACAACAGGTCGTTTAAACCCAATTACTGTATACAATTTATTTTAGCTATTATATTGATTCATATGACATGTGATAGATAGCCAATCTATCGCCATTTTATTGTCATGAGAATTCTACACCAGACCAAAGACAGTGTGACAATCAAACTGCCATCGCCGGGAATCAAACCCGGGACCTTCGGTATGGAAGTCAGAGGTCATACCACTCTGCCACGAAGGTCGTCATTTTTTTTTAGTTTTTTCGTTTCTAATAAAAGTTTTTTTCGTTTCTTATAAAAGTTATTAAAGCTCCGTATACTTTGTTACCCGCATCAACCATTCATTCGACGTCACTATCCGTTCAGCCATCCGCTGTGAACATGCTACCAAAATGAGAAAATTCAAACACCTGATCAAGGCTCTCCTGATCTTTCTTTATAAGCTACAAAACAAACATGTTATTGACATAACGAAAGAGAAGATGTAATTATTTTCTGCTGATTGATTGCTCACCCTACCGTCATCACCAAAAGGTAGATTTTGAAGTTTTTATATCGTATGAGTATATATTTGAGTGCATAATGGTGTTCTTGTACAGAACCTTATGTATGGAAGCGAAGCATGGAACTGGCAAAAGAAGGAAGAAAATAGAATAAATGCAGTAAAAATGAGATCTCTTTGATAAATGTTGGGATATTTTGGGTACGTATATGATAGAGTGTCGAATGAAAATATAAGAAATGAATGCGGTGCGAATGATGGTGTTACGAACAAAATAATGAGAGGACTATTAAGATGGTTTGGACACATGGATAGAATGAATGAAGAAAGACTTGTAAAAAAATATATGTTAACGATGTAAATGGAACTAGAAATAGAGGAAGACCGAGAAAAGGAAGAACGTGGCACGATAAAATAAATCAAATATTGAATTTTGGCCACATGAGGAGTCAGAGAAATCGACGCGCGTGCATGACACGATGTATGAATGTTGAGGAAGCGAGATAAATATGTCAGGAAAGAAAAGTGTGGCAGTCCATTCTTTCTGTTTACCCCTTCGGAGAAACGACTTGATGGTTAATTAGTAAGTTACGAGTAGTTCTCCCTCTTCTTCCTCAGCCTATTCCCGTCCTCTCCTGGACAAAGGCCCCCTCCATTCGCTTCCATGTCACTCTGTCTTGTGCTGACTGCATCCAGGTTATTCCGACGTGTCTATTCAGATCATCCTTCTACCGTAGTTGCGGTCGCCCTGCACTTCTCCTTGCTGTCCACGGTCTCCAAGTCAGCAGTCTTCTTGTAAATTTTTTCATCTGAGCTTCTGGCTACGTGACCTGCCCATTGCCATTTTAGAGTCGCCACCCGGTGGATGATGTCACTGACCTTTGTTTTTTTCTCCCACCGTATCGTTTCTGACTGTCTCTTAGGCTTATTCCTAACATGGCTCTTTCATGGCTATTTGTTTCTTGGCACTTTATACGAGTAGTTAGTTAGTTTATACCATATATTGGTTCTTCAAAGCTTTTTGCGTTTATTTAGTAAAATAACAAAATAGTACACGTTTTTATTTATTAAATATTTTTCTTATTCAATTTGTTATTTAACGTGTTAAGCGTTTAGAAATGGGAGTCCAGTGGCTAAAATGTACCGCTACAAATGCAGTTTGGCCGGGAACAAAACGGTAAGTCGCTTCATTGAATTCTAAGGCATTCATACGTTGTACCGGTTTTGGTATGGGGGATTTTTACCGTCCAGCCTCGGTCCTCTAGGCACCATTTTCTATTATATTGGGTTCCTGGACTATAGACGTATGTGATAAAAAACAATCTAATATCAAAGGGTGTTGCACAAGGAATGAGCGATGACCAGATAAATCAATATTAACATACTAACTAACCATCACGCCGTTTGCTTAACCGCTCTGTCCTGACATAATACCTCTCTACATCGCAACATGCACGCTCGTCGATATTCAGTATTTGATTAATTTGGTCATGCCATACTTTCCTTTCAAGGTCGCCCAACGCGCCATGGAAAGAGCCATGCTTGGAATAACCTTGAGGGACAGATTTAGAAATGAAGTTATTCGACAACAAACCAAAGTGACTGAGGTGGCTATGAGGATGGGCGGGCTGAAGTGGCGATGGGCTGGCCATATCTGTCGGAGAACCGACGGCCAATCGGGGAGACGGGTTCTGGAATGGAGACCGCGTACAGGATTCCGCAGAGTTGGACGTTCCCCTGCCCGCCGGACCGACGATCTGAAGAGGATTGCTGGACATGGATGGATGGGAGCGTATGTGTAATAAAACTTCTAGAAAACAAACGTTTTCATTCGTATTAATTATTCAATATGGAGTTTTACACCATTGCTCAAGAAACAATAATATATTTATTCTTCTTCTTCGATGGCCCTACAGCCCATATCGAGCCTTAGCCTCCAGTATTCTTCGCCTCCAACTCCTCCTGTCCTTCGCTTCAACCCTCCAATCTGACACTCGTAACAATTTCGCCCTATCTCTCCCAACTTCATCCTCCCATCGCAGCTTTGGTCGTCCGATTGGCATTCTACCACATGCGTGCCACTCCAGCAATCTTTTTGGGGTTTGCGACGATGGCATCCTGTGCACGTGACAAGTCCATCTCAGTCTATTCAGTCTCACTTGTGTGGAGAGACTGGGAGCTTTTTAAATATAGTACATACAGCTTGTCTCTCCAGCCCAATAATATATTTCTTCTTCTTTTGGTGCCGTACCAGGTCACCCCAACGTTGGCGATCACTACAGCAAAGGTATTGGCCATAGTGATTCCTGGGAAAAGGTGATCAGAATGGTTTCCCGTTGCCTTCTCTGGTGGATTTTTCTGTCGGGGCTACCTTCCCTTAGCTGGTTGGATCTGGTTTGAAGGCGCCAGAAACTCGCCTTTCATCCCCTCGTTATCTGCTGTGATCACACGGTTATGAGTGTGATCCCATTGCCCGGGGTTCGCGACAGGGACGCTAACGAGTTGTACTAGTCAGTAGTGTTGCCGATGGAATGCAACTGGGCGTTTCGCAGCATTTTATAGAATCACACCCTCCAGCAAGATGTGACCCGCCGCGACCCTACTGACAATTCGAATCCCTATAATATATTTACTATAATTAAATTGATATGTGCTTAAGCAATTTCTTAAGTAACCTTAATCTGGAATTTTAATCGCTTTGATTGATGCCGATTTCGGTACATATCATAGAGTAATTGATGAGAAATCAGAAAACTCATTGCACTTAAAATATTATGTGGTTAGCCTTGCGCTGAAACAAATCAGTGTCGCGGAGTCTCCAATCGATTCAATCAAAACTTGGAGAGTGAATTAAGATCTTAGTACAGAAGTCTCACACCGGGTTGTAAAATAATAGTACATATTATCATATTAACAAACTTTATATCTTTATTGGTTAGTATCAGAGTGTGACCGATCCACTACCATTTGCGTCTAGCGACTTGTTCTCCATTTGACTTTTCGCCTGCCATGGTCCAGAAAACGGCATTTGACACTATTTGGAGCTAATAGATTTTGAATATTGAGCGAAGGCACCTATTTATAAACACCTGAAGTTTACCAATAACGTTTACGGAATTACGGAACCCAGCTTGCATCGCTCAGGGTGCACTAGACTGGTCCCCTATGGGGGGAAAGAGAAAGCGAGGCAGACCTAGAACCAACTGGAGAAGAACCCTGCAGTACGAGGTTAAGGCAGCAGGCCTCACTTGGGATGATGTTACGCATCAGGCATGCGATTAGAGCCGGGTGGAGAAGATTCCTTGAGGCCCTATGCACCACGGAGGTGTGACAGGACAAAAAGAAGAAGATTGGTTAGTAAATCTTTTTTTTTAATAATTAATTACTAAAATTCTCCTTCTTCTTCTTCCTCAGCCTATTCCCGTCTACTCCTAGACAAAGACCTCCTCCATTCGCTTTCATGTCACTCTGTCTTATGCAGACTGCTTCGAGGTTATTCCGACGTGTCTGTTCAGATCATCCTTCTAGCGTAGTTGCGGTCGCCCTGCACTTCTCTTTGCCGTCCATGGTCTCCAACTCAGCAGTCTTTTTGTCCATTTTTCATCTGAGCTTCTAGCTACGTGACTTGCCTATTTCCATTTTAGAGTCGCCACCCGGTGGATGATGTCAGTGACCTTTGTTTTTCTCTCACCGTATCTTTTCTGACTCCGTCTCTTAGGCTTATTCCTAACATGGCTCTTTGGGTCACTCGTAGTTTCCCGGCACTTTGTTTGGACGATGTAACAGTTTCAAGACCATAAGTACCAACTGGCAGAACGCAGGCTTCATAGACTTTTCGTTTCAAGTTGATCGATATTTTCCGGTTTTAAAGGATGTAACTCATGTTTCTGAAAGCTGCCCAGCTTAGTCCAATTACTAATCAATGAACAACAACGCATACACTTTGTGTTGTTATGATGGTTTATTTCTATTTTTCTTTTTGATACACTTAGTTTATACAACACTTTTATTAAAAATAAAATTATATAGACATGTTTCGGACAAACAGTCCTTCTCCAGTGAAGATATATATTTATTTTTATTTATTAACTTAAAATAGTACATATGTATATACATATGTTCTTATAAGAACAGTTACATTACAAAAAACACAATCTTCATTTTACAGTGTGGTTACATATTTACTTAATTCTATTCTAAATCCACACATTTTCTTCTCACTTCTGATCTCCTGCGGAACATCCTCGTACATCTTCAGTGCCTTGTACATTAGTGAGTTTTGTGATTTCTTTGTATGTCTGAATGGAAGCCTCAATTTGTCTTTATTTCTTGTCCCATAAGAATGTTCATGCTGGTTACTCTTAATCTTCCTCATGAATTCTAGGGAGGTGTGTCCATTAACAATCTTATGCACAAGAAACAACACATTAAAGATAATTATTTTTTTAAACGGCACCATTTTCAGTTCTTTCAGCATCACTCTTATCTTGTCTTTTTACTCACTCTTATCTTGTCTATTTATAAAAAAATATTTAAAAAATCTTTATGACATCTGTCAGATCATGTAAACAATAGCAGTTTTATAATATTTTTATAAATATGTTTCTTTAATGAAGAAACATGTCTATATAATTTTATTTTTAATAAATAAAATTATGTATATACAAAGTGAATAAAATGGTTGTATATACAAAGTGTATAAAAAATAAAAATAGAAATAAATATAATCAATTTTCCAATCTATGAATTACAACGCATACTCTTCCAAATTCGAATTCAAATTAGTTTATTTATCTACTTCGTTTTTAAAAAGATTTTGACAGGTGTAAAAATAAATTTTATATTTGTTCCAATGACAATTTGAATAATTTCTTCAATATTATTTTAAAGTTCTTGCTGGTTAAGTACCTAATTACAGATAATTTAAATAACGGTGGATATGTGAAACATAAATTAAATAAACAAGTCCGGATCGTCCATGTCAACATGTGCAACATCGAAAAAAACATTATGTTTTATTACATTATGTGCTAAATTAAAAAAACGGTGGATACGTGGAACATAAGATCGATCTAAAATGAACATTTTGTGTTAAATTATTTTTATTTTGTTATTTTATTTTATATCATTGTATTTTATTATATAATATTTTTTTTAGATTTATTTTTGTTGGACGATCGAAGTGTGCGCGGAAGATGCCTATTGGTGGCGATGAGGTTCGCAACCCACCACATCGCGTCTCTCGCGGGGCGAAAAGAGAAGGATGAAGTGCCGCATCAGTAAAAGTGTGACCGTTTATTCTTTCTGCCTACCCTTTCGGGGAGACAGTGTGATGGTTAGTTAGCTATTTATCTTAAGGCATTACATACATGTTGACAGTTTAAGGCATCTATTGAGAATAGTTAAAATAATATATTGTGTATAGTATACTACCAGAAACGTATGAAAGATGGTTCGATATTAGGAAGACAAGATACTCTCCAGAATTAAGAGTATTTGCCTTCTGAACGTACTTTCACTAATATGAAAGACGTCGTTCTCCGAAGAGACCGCGTTCAGCAGATTAATTAATATAGTATTATAATTATAGGACATAAAATTAGAATGAACCGCATTCAAAAACAGTGATATAAAGTGAATGAATCAGACTTACGTAAAATGTTGAGGTTATCTGAAAAGTGATTTCGTAAATACACTCTTGAACGCAGAGTGCAGAAAACACATATCGGCGCTGATTTGACCCAGATATTGACTTACATAAATTATTGAGGTTTTTAGATTGAGATCATTTTACACATTGTGCTAGGCCGTGAGTCATTACGCTGGAAAATGTAGCTAATAATTTTCACCAATCAATTTTATCGATACTTATCTAGTTAACTCACAAACCATAATTTTATTTCTAGACTTAAACAGAGAGGACGCATCACTACTTTGTTGTGTCTTCATATAGGTACATTACCTACATTGAGGTATTTTTTTTATAATGAAGAAGGAAAGAATAAGAAGGATGTGATTAGTCGGTAACAAATTTGTGAACGGGATAAGAAAAGTTTTTCCACGTGTAGTGTTATTTGCACGACCTTCGTGGCCGAGTGGTAAGTGTATTGACTGCCACCCAGATGGTTCCGGGTTCAATTCCCGGCGAAGGCAGTGTGCTTGTCACACTGTCTTTGGTCTGGTGTAGAATTTGCGTGACAAAAAATTGCGATAGATTAACTACCTATCACATGTCACGAGAATCACTATGATAGCTATAAATAATACTCTTTACATCGATTTGGCTAATTATGTCATGATGTAAAGAGCGATTCAAAAAAATAATAATAAAAATAAAAATAATGATTAAAATAATAATAATAATAATAAATGTAGCCAATGCCCGACGGAGAAATCATGTACACCGATTTTTAAAAAGAGGGTCCCACTGAGCGACTCATATCTCCGCCATTTTTAATGTTGTTTTTTTTTCAATATTGGAAATTGTTTATAAATTTATTATATGTATCTTCTTCTTCTTTCCGTGTCCTGTCAGGTCTCTCCAACGTTGACTATCACCCTTGAGCAGGCCTCCCTGTCCTGGGCCGCCCGGAACAGCTCTTCCACGGTCCTTAGCCCTGTCCACTCTCGGATGTTCCTCAGCCAGGAAACCTGCCTTCTCCCAACACCTCGTCGACCCTCAATCTTACCCTCCAAGATCAGATGCAACAGTGCGTACCTTTCGCCTCTCAGAACATGGCCCAAGTAGGACACCTTACGGACTTTGATGTTGGTCAGCAACTCTCTGTCAACTCTGGCTTTATGGAAACGTTTATGTTGCTGACCATGTCAGTCCAATATAAGAGGGTATTATTTGCGAACCCGGCAAACTCCACCAACAATCAAAAGTGAGATATGAATTGGGTCTTATTCATAATACATTTGTACACAATTTTTATTGATTTTCAGTTTCAAATTCGGCTTCATTCTGTAGAATTTTGCTATTAAAATATAGGGTTTGTTGCAAACATGGCAACCCCCACTTGAGTGTTGCAAAGCTGGCAAACTCCAAAATGAAATTCATTATTTTACTTTATTTATCAACATAATGATGCTTATTTCATGGCTGATTACTTTTAAAATACTAACTGGTTGAGATGAAAAAAAATAATATCGTAAAAAAGCGAATTTTATTAGCGTATCAGTTTTTTGCGATTTACTCAAAACATCTAATGATAAAGTTTGCCAGGTTTGCAACTAATACCCTCATATGTATACGAAAAATAAATAATAAATCATAATTTTAATGGCCTTGTCAAAACAAAAGTTTATTTTTATGCTTATTTTTCCGAGTGTCAGGGTAATGTCACCCCTTAAGTGAATCTACGTATAACGATTTATCGTATAATGATTCTACAGAAGGAATTACCTTTTATGAGCTGAGAAAGGGCCCCGGGAATGACGCTGTCGTGTTTTGAGCTCCGCAGGAACATTGTATGGGCCGTGTACCGAAAACGTGTCATACGAGCTTTGTATATCCCTTCTTCCCAATAAGGACAGCGGCTGTCGACAAGTCGACATTTTGTTCCT
Source organism: Lepidostoma basale (assembly GCA_022606425.2). NCBI lineage: Eukaryota > Metazoa > Arthropoda > Insecta > Trichoptera > Lepidostomatidae > Lepidostoma > Lepidostoma basale. The sequence continues at coordinate 99,598 of JAHDVF020000620.1, read as the reverse complement.
AAGAATGTCGAAGCGTTTTTGTAATAGCCTGAGTTAAAGTTATTTAACATTTATAACCCTAAATTAGTCGTGTGGGGTGTCACACACCCCATTCCCTATTTAATGGCTCATAAACTAAATTTAACTACCCCAACCATCACGCCGTTACCCCGGAGGGGTAGACAGAGAAGATGAATCACCATACTGAACTGTACTGACATACTTCTCTAGATTCCTCTACATTTATGCATCGTAACATGCACGGTAGTAGATTTTTACGAATACAAATGTAGCCGCCTTTTCGTTTTTAATTAATTTGGTCATGCCACGCTTTTCTTGGTCTTCCGAGGCTTCTCGATCTACTCATACTGCTTGAATATATCATTTTAACCATAATTCTCTCATCCATTTGTTCCATTTGTCAAAACCATCTGAAGAATCCATTTTTTTTAATTTTACTAATGGCTCAACTAACTAACTAACTTACCATTACGCCAAAGAATGGACGCTACACTTTTCTTTCCGGACATATTTCTCTCGCTTCCTCAACATTCATACATCGTGTCACGCACGCGCGTCGATTTCTCTGACTCCTCGCGTGGCCGACATTCAATATATGATTAATTTGATCGTGCCACGTTTTCCACGGTCTTCCTCTATTTCTAGTTCCATTTACATCGTTAACATATAATTTTTTACCATTCTTTCTTCATTCATTCTTTCCATGTATCCCAACCATCTTAATGATTCTCTCATTATTTTGTTCATAACCCAATCATTCGTACCGCATTCACTTCTTATATTTTCATGCGACACTCTATCATACACCTAGTATTTCCACATTCGTCTACGAGATCTAATTTCTACTGCATTTATTCTACTTTGATAATTTTTTTGCCAGTTTCATGCTTTGCTTCCAAACATAAGGGTCGGTACAAGAACATTGTGCACTGCCATTCTAGCTCTTTTGGATGACTAAGGGCTCAAAAAAAATTATAATTGATTTAACCGCGTTGGTTCTGTTGGTAGCTTCGTAAATATGCTTAACCTTCACATTCTAGTTGCGAGCGACACTTATCTATGTGCAGTTGAGTTTGAGAGGGCGTTTGGGGTGTACAACACCCCACGCGACTGTTTACGTAATCCTCTGGAGTTGGGCAGTACCAAATATGAAAAATCAAAGTATTTTTATTTCTAATGCCATTATTATGTATGCAATGGAACATGATTATTCTCTATCAAAAATATTAGAAACAAAAATTAGTTATTATAAAAATTTACGTTTAAAATGTTTTTATTATATAATTTGTTTATTACTAAATCGTATGTAAGGTTAAATGATCTCATGAATACAAGTCTGATTTTGAAAGCATTCTTTATTTTCTTTCTTTAGACAAATCTGGGGTGATGCGTACCCCAGGTGACCACTTGCGCAACTAATTAGGCACGACTAATTGAGGGTTATCATCGGAACACGTATAAAATAGCAATTAAATTAAATTTCCAGATCTAACCCATTAAATTTTTACGAGTATTATAAATGCTTCACAAAGGTAAAATTAATGGCATTGAAATTTCACTTTTTAATATTATGTACATTACATTGATGGCCTTGGTGGTGAGTAGCAACAGCTATGGCTGCCACACCAAAAGTCCTGGGTTTGATTACCGGCGGAGACTGCGAAAAAAATACACTGTCATTGGTACAGGACAATAAAAAATGCGTTAGACCAGCTACCTATCACATGTCATGAGAATCAATAGCTACAATATTATATACAATAATTCACTTCAAACAACCTATTGTATACTAAAAAATACCATAAACATTAAATCACTTAAAAAGAAAATATTTTAAATAACCAGTAAATAAATCATTTGACTTCAAGTCCCATTATTTATACATATCCATCTAAAAATTCTTATTAAATTATTTTTCCTTTAGCTCTAGACTCCACTCCACCCCTTTCATTCCTTCGTATATGTAAATAACGATTTTATCTCATTTTATGGCTTTAAACAAGTTCGTTTTATAACTCTTATCAGGCAGGAACGAAACCGGTTGGTCCGAAATAACTTAATTAATTCATATAAAAACAAACTACACAAATGTTTTGAATTATTAAAAAAAACACATAGTACTGTCCGAAAACTATTTGTAAAAAGTATAAAAGATTGCTGTCAAAATACAATATTTTTTAAAAGTTACTCAAAGATGTTTTTTATTTATGTGTTAATACGAATTTACAAAACAAAAGACAAAAAAAAAAATTATATTTATAAGTGAAAGTGAATATTAAAAATTAAGATTACGAATACTAACCCAATCGTCTCGGAACTTGGACTTCAACAACAACGACCTAGACAAGAACATAAAGAACATGACCTGGTGAATGGAGAGGGTTGTCAAGGGACAGGAGCCAGTGAGGGAATGTTGTGGAGGAGGCCAAATCTCACAACGGGATGTAGTGTTGAGAAGAAGAAGAAGAAGAAACTAACTAACCATCAAGCCGTCTCTCTGAAAGGGTAGGCAGAAAGATTGCATTGCCATACTTTTCTTTTCTGACATATTTCTTTCGCTTCCTCAACATTCATACACAGTGTCATCCACGCATGTAAATTTCTTCGACTCTTCACGCAGCCGAGATTCAATATCTGATTTATTTGATTGTGCTACGTTTTCCTCGGTTTAATTTTTATTTCAAATTCCGTTTGAATAGTTAACATTTACTTTTCTACCATTCTTTCTTCATTCATTATTTCCATGTGTCCAAACCATCTTAATGTTCTATTATTATTTTGTAGATTTTGATTTTACTTCTTATATTTTCATTCGACACTACATCATACAACGTTCGTGGCTGAGTGGTAAGTGCTTTGACTGCAACTCCGAAGGTCCCGGGTTCGATTCCCGGCGATGGCAGTGTGATTGTCACACTGTCTATTGGTCTGGTGTAGAATTCACTTAATAATAAAATGGCGATAGATTAGCTACCTAACACATGTCACGAGAATCAATAAAATAGCTATGTCCTTTACATCGATTTGGCACGCGCTGTAATAATGTAAAGAGCGATTCTACAAAAAAAATATATATATATTTCACACATTCGTTAAAGAGATTTATTCCCAATGCATTTATTCTACTTTCATCCTTATTTTGTCAATTCCAAGCTTCACTTCAATATACAAGGGTCCGTACAAGAACACCAGTGTGCACTTTCATTTTTACTTTTTTGGATAGGTTTTTGTTTGCGATGACAACTTTAAGTGCACCCTTCAATTTTCATCCCTTCTTTTAATATCCCTCTCTGATTGCCCCATATTTTGCAAACATACTACCTAAATTTACAAACTCATCAAGAAGAAGAAGAAGAAGGAAAAATAAAATATGTAACATTGGACTTATTTCAGAAACTTCTTATATTAGATTCATGATAGACACTCGAGTATAATGTTGTGTGTTCGTGATATTAATATAATTAAAATTCAACCGTCTTTCCATATATGGCAAAATTCCAAAGATATTGTATCAAAACTGCATTCAAGTTCATGTCATAGATTGTTGCTCACGTGCCACTGCAGGTGAGCGAAGTGTGGTTTTTCCACTAAGCATATTATTTATTCAGAAATTCAGATAATGACTATTAAAGATTGTAATATCACTTCTTAAGCTAAAATTTTCAAAATATTCAATCTCAAATGAACACAAGATTTTTTTTTTACATATACACAGGTCGCTTGAACCCAATTACTGTATTCAATTTGTTTTTAAGATGATATATATTGATTCTCGTGCCATGTGATAGGTAGCTAATCTATCGCCATTTTAATGTCACGAGAATTCTATACCATACCAAAGACAGTGTGACAATTACACTGCCATCACCGGGAATCGAACCCGGAACCTTCGGTATGGCGGTCAGAGCTCTTAGCACTCTGCCAGGAAGGTCACGAGGGTTTTGAATGAATATACGCTGTCACAGTTCGAGCGTCCCTATTGAAAAACCCTTTTACCACCAGGATACACCACCTGCAGCAAAACCAGGTCGGCCATTTGGCCAAAAATATATTTCATACATAATGTCATTAAATGTCCTATTGAATTCCATCAAAAATGTGGCAATATTATTTAAAACAAGTTGTTTTATTTTATTTTAAAGTTTGAGTGCTCTTAATGAAAAACCCTACACTTTAAGAGACCACCATTTTTCGTATTAATGAAACAATGTTTACATGATCTAATGCTTTTACTGAGATCTCATTGGATGGATGTTCATTGTAAATGATAATTAAATTAAATTATGTTTTTTTTTTAAATAATTATTACCACTTTTTTTATTGTTTTGCCAGGTTAGCTGATATCGACAGATTATTCTGTCATTATTTCATTTAATGTTTGAGTGGAAAATAATGTACATATGGGAATGATTTCAGCTTCATCAGCGTCGTACATGTTCTTTTACTCATGAGTCGACCCATTCTTCAAAATCGGCGAGTTACCATATATGCGTATGTAAAATCCATTTGGAAAAATAAGGAATTGAAATTAAATCAATATTTTTCTGACCCTTACTTGATATAGATTTATTAAGTTGTTCTCCAGAGGGTTGTTCCTCCTGTGAGGTGGATTCCCCTAATTCAGGTATTCCTAACGCGATCCTATGGTGTCTTGCCTACAATTATCCTTACTGTCTTTATCTCGAAAGTCGTCAAAACTTGTTTGGTCCTGACTGTGTGTGCCCCAGCTTCAACGCTGTTATTATTGATCTTACACATGTTTTATAAATTCTCATCTTATTCTTTATGGCTTTGTCTTTATTGTTCTCATTTTCAAGAGTTTTATTATTTATGGTACTGATTTTCTTCCTTCAATTCCCCCTACTCAATTTTCCACTCATCAGGGCGTGTTCAGTTAAATATGTTCAGTTAATAGTTAAATATGTGATTTGAAAGAAATGAATCAGTGATTAGTATAAATGATTTAACTAAGCGCGGGTGCATGCGGTCTATCAAAGAGAAGAAAATGTGTCACCAAACAAAGCGATGTTTTCGTGGTTCGTGACGATTAGGCTGCATTGTTCGGGTCCAGAAAAAACACTTAAACACACAAAAGGTGCATTAAATTTGTCATTCTTTTACAAAACTACAACGCGCTGCATACGAAACTGCATCGCTGCATATTTTTGCTGGTGTCACGAACAACGTCAAGAACCTTGCTATTTTTTAAATGCCAGTTTTTCGTATATAGCACATCATAATGTGATGTGGCATTATTAAAAACTATTTTGTAATTCCTATTTAGATCATTTTATTTTGTTTTATCGAACTAACCGGTTTCGCTCCGGCCGAAGTTTCGTCAAGGTTACAAAAACAAAATCCGAGTTTGTTGGTTCGATCAAACAACATTCTATATATTTCTTATTTGGTCACTAGGTAAACGCACTGTAATTTGACATATAAACAATAATAAAGCAACTAATGAATTAATCATCATTTCATATTGATGGACCACTAGGTACTTCGATCAGTGGACAACTTCTAAAATTATATCACTCATTTAAGAGGAAATTTGTATTAAACAAAAAAAAATTGTGTTTATATTTCAATTTACATTTTTTATGGGCTACTTTCATCTTAATAATAAAATATGAACACGGTTTCTATAGCGAGAATATTTATAATAAATATAATAGTTTTCTTACTTTCAAGACATCATTATAGTCATTATAGTATAAATATAGTTACACTTTGTATTACAACACTTTTTATTTTCACTGAACTCAGACATGTTTCGGTTACAAGTAACTTTTATCAATGTATACAATTTTAACAACAAAAAAAAACAATTAGTTTTTACTTATAACCAAAACATGTCTGAGTTCATAAAATAATAAAAGTGTTGTAATACAAAGTGTATCTATATTGATTCAAATATGAATCCACATACAATCCAATCCAATACAAAGTGAAGGCGAATATAGAATAATACCATTATAGAAACCAATTTGGACTCATAATAGAATTTCAGATTAATATTGTCTTAATATGATAAAACTTGTACTTAAAATAAACCATATTTTTAATAAACTTTAACCGGTAACTTTGTGAAATTTCCCAATAACATTCTTTTATGAATTAAAATGCTGTTTTTACGAAGGTTTTATCGGGAGAACGACATAAACGAATCAATGTATCGTAATTCTCCCGCAGATTAAAGTGTAAAATTTTCTATACAAAATTAAACTCCAAAGATGAAAAAACTGTGTTTTAGTTTGTAAAAAAATTGTGAAAATAAAAATGAAAAGAATCATAAACTGTAGTGAATTTAAATAATACTTTTTTAAAAATATTTATTTAAAAGAAAAGTAATAATTCTCCAGGCGTTATCTAGTAATGTGTGATAATTGGGTTGATAGCCTTTCACATTACATTAATAAAGATTTTCTGCTTAACGCTTAACTCTCGTCTCAATAGATAGCGCTTGTGAAGATTGAACTAAAACATGAGAAATGTTTCTCAACATGGTAGCATTTATACAACTTTTAAATAATTGTCAGACGTGGTGTTCGTGGAAGGGCGGAATGGGGAAATGTTGTATTACATAAAGCGATCGATTAACCCAACCAATGACAGGTCATAAGTCCTGTAAAACGCCTCGACCACCATATTCTGCTTCCAAATATTTTACATCTGCATCTCAATTGAGATACAATTAATTTCTTATAATTAATTTTAAATTATTTTGTATTATGTTTGCAGTCTGATTGAGAGTACGCTTGTCACCTGATTCATAAGAGGGGGATCCATCAGTTGATTGGAATATTATCACACATTTAATCGTGTTAATTTTTTTGTAAGATTCATTAGCGACTGTTAACGTAAAGTCCGAATTATATGCATTGCCTGTAACATTTGCACTTTTATTGCGAGCGTTGCATAATTTCAAGGTCCACCGTTCTTGGACTGTGTAAATAACAAATGCACGCATTTAGGATCATTTCACAACAAATTCACGGCCAAACAGGGTGTTAATTTACTCCCACGAAACAAAAGGAACATACCTTACTTAAAAAACATTTTCATTCTCGTGATAATGAAATAACATTTCTGCATTTTTCCGCGCTGATGAAATGTTTCGTTTGTTTTAAATGAATCATTGTCTCAACTGAGATTAAGAATATGTTAAGATAATTTTAAAACAATTTGAAGGCACTGCGTAGAAAAATCAAAGTGTTTATACTAATCTAAATTTTTCGTTTATTAATTAAGGGTGCATTTTTATGTTGTGCTCTTTCAATCCAAGGCAATCTTGGTTTGTTTTTGTACCTTTGTCATCGCTGAATTCTTAATTATTCACTGGTGAGGCAAAGAGTAGAAATGTTTGTGTATTCAGTTTAAGTTACATGAAACGATTGTACGTATTTTTGTGAATTTATAAAAAGTGAATAGTTAGAATACAATGATACGTAACTTTTATTTTATTATACGAATACACGAACTAACATAAATTTTGTTGGTTTTCATATTCATTTCAAATTCACTTTGGGTCGAAAAAACTAATAAATTATTAAAAATAATCAGTGTTTAAAAGTTGAACTTGCATTAAAACCAAATTGATAAGAAATAAATTATACCTAAATTAAAATTATATTTTAAAATTTAAATTGAATCATAATATTTGTTATAACAAAAGCATAAATGTTCCAAAATAAATCTTTATAACATCTGTCAGATCAAGTAAACAATTTTGTAATATTTTTTAAAAATGTATCTTTACTGAAGATGGTCTGTTTGTCCGAAATATATATATATTTTTTAATATAAGTGTTGTATATACAAAGTGTATAAAAAAGAAAAATAGATATAAATTATAATTTAAGTATTAAATAATTCAAAAGGATTTTTTTTTCCTGTAAATAGCATGTTTTTTGTGATATTAAATAATGTCTTAGCGATGCAAAACATACCATGCTCATAAAATAAAATAAAACTATCAGAAAACGTCCTTTACACCAACATTAAATATGGAACATTATATCATCAAAAATTATTAATACGAATGAAATTAGAATTTATGGTATTATTGGTTATATGTCAATATTATTTTCATTTATAATTATTTTATTTTAATTTCCGTATCATTCTTCAAGTCACAATAAATATCATCGAATAAACATTTCAAACGAAATAATTGAAACAGGAGCGGACACAGTTCATGCTAAATCGGTATATAAAAGGCAGGACATTTTTGTGATCCTGAGTATATTATATAAAAAAAAAACTAAGATGGCGGTGCACAATGGTGTTCTTGTAATTACCCTGATATATAGAAGTGAAGCATGTAACTGGCAAAATATATTGAAAATCGTGTTTTGTTTTATTTATAAAGTTCTACATTATGTTAATCATAGTTGCATACTTGTGGACAGATACATAATTAGACAAAGTACATTTCTGCGTGTTTTGTTATGTAGCATAGTCAATTTATTACGCATCTGTGACACATAATTGAATTTATTATTCATTCAAATTGGTCGTCATTCGAAACAAAGGAAAGTCGACATATCGCACGTGTCTTTTGTTTTCTTTTTTAATATTTTAATTGTTATGATTAAGAGATAATGTAAATGAAAACGTCTGTCTTCTAGGAGTTCTATTAAGTTTTTTTTATGGAATTTAATGTTAAAACGCATTGGACCATAAGATGCACCCCTAAATTTGGTTGCATTTTCATAGTAAAAATGAGTACGTATATTTTCATAGTAAAAAACAAAAAAAAAAATTGCTATTTCATTTTTTTTATTTAAAAAAAACACTTGTTAAAGGGGCAAGGAAGGTGCCGCTATGTTTGGTGTGACTATAACCATAAAATTCGGAGTTATAATCCGGGGTAAAATTGAGAGATCCGCGCGCCTCCTGTTATGAAAGTGCGACATGATGAATTTAGCCATCAATGATAAATAATGACCGGACATTTGACGAGTACAAAATCACGAATTACGAAAACATGAAAAGATATATGAATGAAGTTAATCATAAAAAATCTAAAATAATACCAACGAACTCTCACACTTTACTTAAATGATATTTGATAATGCATTAGAAAGGCAAAACATGTCATTCCATGAAAAAACTTAATAAAACTCCTAGAAGGCAGACGTTTTCATTGTTTAAGAAACAAAGAATAATATTCGTTTAACTAATGTTTTAAAAACGATGAAATAAAAAAGTAAACATTCTGTATAATTTTATTGATTTAATTTAATTTATATTTTAGTCATACTGGAACTTTCTGTAGAAAGTGATATCTTTAACGAACAAACAAACTATCACGCCTTTTTACCCGGAAGTAAGGCAGGGAGGACGAATCGCTATTTAATATAAGAAATTTTTAGTGAATGTTTAAAAATATAAAATTGAGAAAAAATGTCTCAATTTAAGTGAGACATATTATATTGTGAAACGATTATATCATAATCAATGAATTTTCTCTAAATTATCGTACAGCAAAATGATTCATGAAAAATATGATTTCTTCACACAGATACGTTCATTTAAATTATATTGTAGAACCGAATTATACCATTTAATCGTCTTTGGCTTGCTTGAGCAATAACGGGATATTCAGAATATAGGAGTATGTTGTTACTCAAGTAATATTTGAATAATTAAATGAATTATTTATTATTTTTTGAAAATGTATTTAACTTCAGTTTTTTATAGTTTTATTATATTTTATGTGAATGACCCGTTTCACATTGATATTGCCTTGCAAGGTAAAACATAACGACCTTCATGGCAGATCGGTAAGAGATATGACTGCCATACCGAAGGGTTCGATTCCCGAGGATGGCAGTGTGATTGTCACACCGTCATTGGTCTGGTGTAGAATTCGCGTGACAATGAAATAGCGATAATTTAGCTACCTATCACATGTCACGAGAATCAATATAGTAGCTAAGAATAAATTGTACACAGTAATGGACTTCAAACGACCTGTTGTATATGAAAAAAAAAACTTATAGAAAACAAATGTTTTAATTAGTATTTTTATTTTATTAATTCTTATCAACTTGTTTGCTAGGGACACAATCAAATATATTTTTTTTGTATATCTGATAGTAATACGAAACATGTCTTATAAAATGAATTAAAATTAGCTTTATGAAGCTTAGAAGTTAGTGATTATTAATTATTCTTCGACTTCTTCGATGGCCCTACAGCCCATATCGAGCCTTAGCCTCCAGTATTCTTCGCCTCCAACTCCTCCTGTCCTCCGCTTCGACCCTCCAATCTGACACTCTTAACAATCTTGTTCCATCTCTCCCAACTTCATCCTCCCATCGCAGCCTTGGTCGTCCAATTGGTCTTCTACCACCTGGGTGCCACTCCAGCAATCTTTTTGGGGTTCGCGATGACGGCATCCTCTGCACGTGACCGGCCCATCTCAGTCTATTCAGTCTGACCTGTGTGGAGAGACTGGGAGCTTTGTAAATATTGTACAGCTCGTCATTATGCCGCACTCTCCAGCCTTCACCGTCATTCACAGGCCCCAGAATTCTGCGCAGCACCCTTCTCTCAAAAGTATCCAGTCGCTCTGCAGATTTCGCTGTCATTGTCCACGCCTCACACCCATAGGTCACTACTGTTCGGATGATTGTTTCATACAGGGTGATTTTGGTTTTCCAGTGTACGTTTCTTGATTTGAGCGCTGGTAGTAGAGAGAAGAATGTTTTGTTACCAATTGTGATTCTTCTTTCGATCATTATTAATTATTAATTATTATTGTTATTAATTCACATGGGTTTAACCTTTATGAAAATATAACGTGTTTGTAATATCCGTATGAAACATAAGGATTAAAATGCTATTAATCCACGAGTATCAAAGTAAATGAGAGCAAAACAGAGAATGCTAAACAGGCTAATATTCTCATTTTGCAGAACATTCTGGAATTGTCATGGTACAGAAACTCATTATCTTAAAAGCTGTTTGCCATTACAAAGAGTCGCATACTGATTCGACTCGAATCGATATCGTCCATACGGTGGTGTAAGTGCAGATGTTAACGCGTTCTTGTTTTAAAATGGGATTTCGCCTTAATTTCCAGTGTAAAACTTCAAGAATAAATACCTATAAAAACGCCTATTTTTTAGAAGTTGTATGGTAACGACAAGTGCGTCTTACTACGCCATTTTCAAATATCCACATATTTGATAATGCCAATTAAATAAAGTGTAAAAATAAAAATAAATTTTTCATTTGTTTTAATGACAATTTGAATAATTTCTTCAATATTCTTATAAAGTTCTTGCTGGTGTTGGTTGGTTTTAAGTGCCTTATTACAGCCAAATAAAAAAAGTGGATACGTGGAACATGAATTAAATCATATAACAGCTAATTTAAAAAACGGTGGATACGTGTAACATAAATTAAATAGACACAAAAGTCCGGATCGTCCATGTCAACATGTGCAACATCGGAAAAACATTATGTGTTATTACATTATGTGCTAAATTTAAAAAACGGTGGATTCGTGGAACATAAATTAAATAGACAAATGTGCACCATCTAAAAATAACATTTTGTATTAAATTATTTTTATTTTGTTATTTTATTTTATATCATTGTATTTTATATTATTTGTTTTAGATTTATTTTGTGGATGTTGGAAGATCGAAGTGTGCGCGGGAGATGCCTATTGGTGGCGATGAGGTTCGCAACCCATCACACCGCGTCTCCCGCGGGGCGAAAAGAGAAGGATGGAGTGCCGCATCGGTTAAAGTGTGACAGTCCATTCTTTCTGCCTACCCTTTCGGGGAGACGGCGTGATGGTTAGTTAGTTAGTTAGTTTTTGATAATATCTTAGTAAGGTGACACATGTCATTCCTATGAAATTTTATATATCACCCCTCACCAATCCCTCACCAAGCAAAGCAGTCCTTATTTTTGGTGAGGACCTACGAATATTAGTTCAATATGATTTAAAGTGTTATTTGTACTTTTTTGAACATGGTTAAAAATGAAATTTACCAAAATAATAATAAAAAATAATAAAAATATCATCAAGAAAACAGATGTTTTAATTATTTAATTAGGAGTTTAACGTCATTATTCGAGAAGCAATAAAATATGCAACTTCAAGTTCATTTCGCATTCAATTGCTTTCAAATCAAATCAGTAAAAAACATTTCGATATCTTTTGACAAACAATTTATATAATTATTTAGAAGAAGTAATGAAATATGTTTAAAAAAAACTAACAAACTAATAGTCATGTCGTCTTCCCGAAGGCGTAGAAAGGAATAGAATGCCACACTGTTCTTTCCTGACATATTTATCTCGTTTCCTCAATATTCATACATCGTGTCATGTACGCACGTCGATATCTCGGACTCCTCATGTAGCCGACATTTAATATTTACTTATTAAATATTGATGAAAACTTTTGTTTTCTTGAACTCAATATATAACAATATATAATGCTTAAGCATGGCGAAATATGTGAATTCCCTAATTATTTATAGTTTCTTGAACAATGATGTAATATGATTTCCCTAACATATTAAGAAGTTTCTAGAAAATAGACGTTTTCATTCGTATTAATGATACTATAGCTTGGACAGCAGTATTAAACTAGAGATTTAATAAGTAGTAGAACGCCGCCATGTATGGAAGCGAAGCATGAAACTGGCAAAAGAAGGATGAAAGTAGAATAAATGCAGTAGAAATGAGATCTCTTAGACGAATGTGTGTATACTCTGTATATGATAGAGTGTCGAATGAATGATGGTGCTATGAACAAAATAATGAAAGAATCATTAAGATAGTTTTGACATATGGAAAGAATGAATGAAGAAATAATGGTAAAAAAATTATATGAAAAAAAATTATATAACCAGAAATAGAGGAATACCTAGGAAAACATGGCACGATCAAATAAATCAAATATTGAATGTCGGCCATGTGAGCAGTCACAGAAATCGACGCGCGTGCATGACACGATGTATGAATGTTGAGGAAGCGAGAGAAATATGTCAGGAAAGAAAAGTGAGGCAGTCCATTCTTTCTGCCTACACTTTCGGAGAGACGGTGTGATGGTTAGTTAGTTAGTTATAAATATTTTAAGGGAATGACATACGAGTATGTCGCCTTGCTAACGCGTTATCAAATATTTGAAAATACTTTTTTTTTAATGTATACAAATACTTGTAGACAAATTCTGGATTTTACTCAATGCCGGTTTATAATTTTTTAAGGATTAATTATCTCAACAGAGACGAAGATGTATATATTGTTTTTTTTTTAAACAGAATATGGTAGTCGAGGCGTTTACAAGACTTATGACCTGTCATTGGTTGGGTTAGGCGATCACTTTACGTTAACAACATTCCCCATTTCGCCTTTCTGAAGACCACCACGTCTGACAAATTTTTGGAAGTTGTATATATGCTACTATGTTAAAACACTTCACATTTTTTTAGGTCAATCTACACTAGCGCCATCTATTAAGATTATTTGTAAGCATTAAGTAGAAAATCTTTATTAATGCAATGTGAAAGGCTTATGCAATTAACATACTGCCATATTCTATTTCATCTTCGTCTTTATTGAGATACTAGCCGAAATATTTCATTCCCATAAAATATATTAAAACTTTTAGAAAACAGACGTTGTCATTCGAAATCGATTTAATGTTATAATCTGCATTCCTTTTAACAGACAGCGGCTAACTGCAGCACAACAAATGGGGCATGTTACCAAACGGGGCTTAACTTTCAGTGGGGCGGCATTACCGGCCAATATTTACTTCCACGGCTTCCCTCAGTCAACCCGTTCAACGAAAACCCTTACAAATCTCATTAGATGCTACATACCGCCAGGTGTGCCCAAGTTCAATTCAATACAATTCAATTTATTCAAAAAAATTATAAACATTGCAGAATAATGTCAATTCCAATTCGTTTATTATCACAATATACAAAAAAAAATACTCTACTTTGGGAATTAAAAAAACATTGTTTAGGCCACCTTTTTAATAAAAAAATATTAAAATACACGACATGTTTCAGAGGATATCTCCATCTTCAGTTAAATTAAAAAATTGAATTTATGTATCGAATTTTAAATGAGTTTTTTATTAGTCTTTCTTTGTTTAGTTTTTGTTATATTTTTTACACCTGAAGATGGAGGTATCCTCTGAAACTTTAATATTTTTTTATTAAAAAGGTGGTCTAAACAATGTTTTTTTAATTCCCAAAGTAGATTACTATGATAATAACAATTTAAAAACAAAATACAAATAATACAACATTCCCCATTACAAATAATAATCTTAATAGATGACACCAGTGTAGAGTGAACTAAATAATATGAAGTGCAGCGCAGCATTATAGCATATATACATCTTCCAAAAAATTGTCAGACGTGGTGGTCGTAAGAAGGGCGGAATGGGGAATGTTGTTAAACATAAAGCGATCGATCAACCCAACCAATGACAGGTCATAAGTCCTGTAAGCGCCTCGATCACTATATTATGTTTCCAGAAAACAATTTTACATCTTCGTCGTCATCAATTTTACATCTTTTGAGATAGGTACAATTAATCCTTACAAAAAATAATTTATCCGCAATGGGGAAAATCCAGTATTTGTCTACAAGAATTTGTATACATTCAAAATGTTGAATAATAATAACAATTAAAAAAAAAAATACAAATAATACAATAAGAAAACAAACAGAAGACAATTAAAAAAAATATTCGCGAACAATTTAGTATAAATAAACATTGTTGTACAATAAGAAGAGAAGCAAATAGCAATTTAATACATAAGAAATTGATGTTTTCTGAGGGTAGCCTATCTATCGTGAAAAATGTCCACATCCGGAGAGATGCGGTTTAATAGGATTATTGCCCTGCCCACGGGCATTACCTTAGGTAGATTGGAAGGTTAATTCATTTAAAAAATAAATGGTGTTCTGACCCTGTATGGAAGCGAAGTATAGAACATGGCAAGAGAAGGATGAAAGTAGAATAAATGCAGTAGAAATGAGATATCTTAGACGAATATGTGGAAAATATGTGTATGATCAGCAGTGAGCAGTGCTCCGCAATCGGTGTGTCGCGGCACACTGGTGTGCCGTGAGCCGGATGCAGGTGTGCCGCGACCAAATGCATAATGAAAAAATATTTAGTTAAATTCGGAACTCGGGAATTTCAAAAGAGTTGACTCTTTCGTAAACCAGTTCAGAAGATATTAGTGACTTTTTTTGTTTATTTTAGGTCATTCGTGGAAAATCGGTCGCCGCTGATTTCTACTGGCTGGAAGATACTGGCGACCTCAATTTTTAAACTTAACAGCGACTTCCGGCCAGTAGAATCCGCGAAAATTTGGTCCTTCGATCATTCGGGAGGAGCAAAAAAACCGTCGCTGCTGATTTCTACTACCCGGAAGTCGCCAATGAGCTAAACTTCGTCTCCTTAGCTGATATTGACGCCCACTTATGTGTGCCGTAGGTGAGAAAAGATTGCGGAACACTGTGATAGAGTGTCGAATGAAAATATTATATAAGAAGAGAAAAGTGCGAAAGAAAGAGTTATGTACAAAATAATGAAAGGACCATTAGGATGGTTTAAATATATGGAAAGAATGAATGGAGAAAGAATGGTGAAGAAAGTACAATATATGTTTACGATGTAAATGGAACTATAAAAAGAGGAAGACCAGGACATGGCACGATCGAATAAATCGAATATTAAAAATATCGAGTATCGGCCATGTAAGGAGTCGGAGAAATTGACGTGCGTGTATGACACGATGTATGAATGATGAAGAACGAGAAAAGCATGTCAAGACATATCCGTTTGGCGTTTCATTACCCCTTCGGAAAGACGACAAGATAGTTAGTTAGTTCATATTTTTAAACAAAACTATCTTATTTAAGGACTACTTTAAATTTTAACAGTGACCGGTTTCGAAAGGCTCGCTGGTATCGACAAACTAGTGACACTGTTATAAACTTACCGCTTAATAAATACGGATTAGGGGTATAGTTTATTTGAGTGGCATTATTTAATTATTTAGGTAACCCCAAATAAATGGAAAATAGGAAGAAGAACCACATTTTTTTAAATGTATATTCTCATATTAAACTCTAGTAAATTAAATTAAATTATATTTATTAAAATTCTATTCCCGACCAAATACAGTGTGATAATCATACTGCCATCGCCAAGAATCGAAACAGGGACCTTCGGTGTGACGTAGTTCTTACCACTCTGTCACAAAAGTCTTCTATTTTCTTCTTCTTTCTGTGTCTTGTCAGGTCTCCCTAACGTTGACTATCACCCTTGAGTCTTCATAGTGATGACCTGGGAAAAAATATCCAGGGTGGTATCCCCTTGCCTTCTCTGGAGGAATTTCTGTTGGGGTTACCTCCCCTTAGCTGGGTGTATCCTGTTTAATGGCGCTGGAAGCTGGCCATTCGTCCTCTCTCTATCTGCTATGGCACTAAGTAATATGTGCCACATTGCCCGGGGTTCGCGGGGTCTTTAAAAATACCTCTCTCTCGTGGACGCTAGAGAGTTGGACTTGATAGTAATGTTGCTGTTGTAAATGCAACATGGCGCCTTACGACATATTGTAGAGGCATATTTTCCAGCAAAACATACCCCATCGTAGCCCTACTACCCTTTTGAACCCCTATAGCCCTACTACTGGCAACTTTGGCAATCACTACAGCAAAGGTATTCGCCATAGTGATTCCTGGGAAAAGATGACCAGAGTGCTTTCCCGTTGCCTTCTTTGGTGGATTTTTCTGTCGGGGTTACCTTCCCTTAGCTGGTTGGATCTGGTTTGGAGGCGCCAGAAGCTCACCTTTCATCCCCTCGTTATCTGCTGTGATCACAAGGTTATGAGTTTATATGCATAGTCACCCTAAAATATCTTAGTTATTCATTTCAAATATTTAAAGAATAACTTTAAGAAAGTTTGAGCCTTTTCTGATTTTCTCATTGATAAACTGAAGGTATGTATCTCAACATTTTTGTTTTATTAATAAATAAACAAAACGTAAATGATGTTTAAATTATAGATATGACAGCTATTCTAAGTTATTTAGACATGTAACATATTAGATACAGTAATCGAGAATTCTTTACTCTCTCCAGTACAAAGATCAAAGAGTATCCGATTTCTTTGTTCGTCTGGCTATAGCATATGTTCTTTAATAAATTAAGTACCACATTACTTTTGTTTGAAAGTAAAATAAATAAACAATATCATAATATGTTGAAAACACCATCATAAGCGGAGCTTAAATACTTTGTAAGCACCAAAATAGGTTTCGTTGGAGTTAGCCTGTTTTGCAAAGCTTAAGTGTGGAAATATGTTTTATGTAATACCAATTTTCACGACATATTCATATAATGGTTTTAAACTTTTTAGAAATATACATTTATGATATTCGTCAAACAGCTTTTTCACAGTTTGAACAATTCTAAAATATATCCTCCTTCACTTGTTTTTATTTAAATGCCTTTAACTCACAATAATAATATACATATGAAACAATTAAGACATTTATTATTAAATCAAAAACATAGAAAAGATAAACTCGACATTTGAAAATTTCTTTAACATTGATGTAAAACTCCAAATACAAAAAAAAATAGTACGAATGAAAACGTATGTTTTATTAAAATTTATTTGGATGACATGTTTCGCCTGTCAAACATTTAATTATGCCCAATAATGGTGAAACATGCCATTCTTATAAATTATATTAAAACTTGTAGAAACCAAATGTTTACATTTGTAATAATTAGACCCTTGATAGTGTATCATTTAATAAAACAAACATATTTTAGGCAAATTCTTCTGTCATCTATAATATTATATTATAATAAAAACAACTCGAAAACAGACATTTTTTGATAAATATAAAAGACAATAAAGCAATTGAATATATACCTACATGAAAATTCTAAATTGCAAGTAATCTAACAAAATGTATTTAAAAAAATAAGATTATCTAGAAAAAAACAAGGTTATCTAGACGAAAAAAATAAGGTTATCTAGACGAACAAGTCCTATAGCAAATACCATGAATGAAAACATCTGTTTTCTAGAAGTACTTTTTATTTTATGTAAATGCCATGTTTCGCCTTGCTTAGGACATTTTAAATGTGATAATGCCTATGCAAGGCGGATCATGTCCCATAAAGTAAAATACAACTTCTAGAAAACAGAGGTTTTTTATTCATATTTATTATAAAATACACAATTTAAAACCTTTTAGTGACACAATCCCGGAAATCATTAGGAGAATTTATAAAGTTTTACTAAAAAGTCATTACCAAATTTTGAACAAATTCGTGTTTTTCTATTTTCTTTTTCTACGTATTTAATTTATTGGACGGTTAATGACGATTAATTTTAAATTCTATATTTTATACACAATACGAATAAAAGCGTCTGTTTCTTATGTTAAATATGTTGTATGGAAGTGGGTTTTAGCTTGCGTACCCATTATCAAATATTCAACATTTGATCGGTAGATTCAAGATAATTTATAATGCTTTAACATGGTAATACATAACATTCACATAAAATATAATAAAACGTATACATAATAGACGTTTTCATTCTTATTATTTACTTAAATATAATGACTTAAAATTAAGACCATTGGAAGTTCTTACGTGGTAGTTGAGTATTAAAACTTATGCACGTAATTAAATTTAATTGTTCAAGTCTTGAACTTTCGCATATTACCAGTAATAATCGCCATGGTTCCTGGAAGAGTGAGACGTAATCCGATTCCGTCCATTTAACCGGAAGTCAGGAATCTGACCGCACCCCTTGTGTTCCCGGAACTTCTCTCGATATCTTGCAAACTATGAAGGTTCTAACTGGAAGTTTGGCGTCGGCGTTACGGCGATAATAATAGGAGTAATTAATTAACTATAGAGTTCTGCAAAGATTTGTTTTCGAAAACACTCCATCGTTGTTCGAATTCACTTCATGAGGAAGCTAGAGAGATATGTTATGTCAGGATAGAGGAGTATGGCAGTCCATTCTTCCTGCCTACATCTCAGGGGTAACGGCTTGATGGTTTATTAGTTACTCCATCGAATGCTTGATCTATCTGGTGGAAAAGCAAACATTGTTTTCGCACAAGCAATGTACGAGTATGATGACAATAGTGAAGAAGCAACTTCTATAGGGTGTTTTTTTAAGAGGATTAGTTTTTAAACCTGGATACAGTCTGCACAGGACAGAAAACATGGAAGCAAATGGAGGAGGCCTTTGTCCAGGAGTGGACGGGAATAGACTGAGGAAGAAGAAGAGAAAAAGTTTTTAAACTCGCAACATTGTTTTTACAGACTGTCAATTTAACAGGTTACAATTGATTTGTAGTTAGTACATTTTGCCATTTTACCTTAAATTGACTAATGTCAGAAGAATGCTTGCAAATTGTGCAAATTTATGTTGAAAATCATGGTTCTTCAAACTTATCGTGCACTACGTCCATTTTTCTGTCGATATAATCGCCCATCCGAGCAATTTATTCTGAAGACCATGGATCGTTTTCGCATCATGTACACTCTAGTTGATAATACGCATCCACAAAGATGACAATTGTCGAAAATTGGATTTCATGATTGCGCTTCATTCAAGATAGCCGTGGCGCTCATATGCCCGAAATCATATTTCAACAATAATATCATAAAATAATCTATTGAATAAATCCAATATCACCATTATACAGAGTATGAGCTAACATTCTTACAGTATTTGTTGTAATTAACGTGTAATATTTTGTACTTTATTATGTTTTTGTATTGATTAGTACGTAGTACCTTATGCTTTTTCCTTGTATTGTAAATTTTCTTATATTATATGTATATTTTTATGTAGTGATATCCCTCACCAAGCACAGAAGTACTTCTTTTTGGTGAGTATCTACGATTATTGGTTTAATATTATTTAACGTGTTATTTGTATTTTTTTTAACATTGTTAAAAATGAAATTTATCAACAAAAAAATGTTGTCAACGTATCTCGGAGTTAATTTTTTAATTTTACTTATGATGCAATCATCTGCCTCACATTTCTTTCTACTCTTTGTATGGTAAAAATTGTAATAAAGACTATTTAGTTATTATAATTTACCTTGATCTACAGAAATACTTCCATGTCCTTCGTTATACACACGTAACTATTTTCGAGGGAATTTGTGCATCGAAAATTCTCTAATTTAAACAATGTGATAAAATAGTTAACTGTTTAACGAACTTTCAAACTATTTTACCGAACGCATAATCTGACGCTTTGGTCCCTGCAATAAGGCCAATACGGAACCGGTTAGGGTAGGTTGTTGCAAGGGTTGTGCGGTGGAGTGACGTCAGAGGGCGGGGAGCGGGGATGTGGGCGTGTCTTCGAGTGGTTAAGCCCACCCAGCACAGAAGAATTCGGAGTAAAACAGGGTCATTCCATTCTGGAAAAGCATAATTTATGAATAAGTTACATCGAACCTTGCAAGACCAATAAATAAAAGTCCCATAAAAGTAGAACCACAGGCTAAATTGTTACATTTTCTTATGTTGAGCTTGTACGCGATATAAGATAATGAAATTATATAAAAATGTAAAACTTTGATAAAAAGCCATTACTTGGTCTCATGAAATATTTGAAAAATAAAATTAAACAGTTATTCACTTAGTATAAACCACTTTAAAGTAGTTGAGTTCGTGTATTTAGGTAGTATGTTTACAAGAGATGGGCGAGTGGAGAGGGATATTGAAAGAAAGGTTGGGGTAGGCAACAAAGTGAATGGTGCACTTAAAGTTGCCATCGAAAACAAAAACCTATCCTAAAAAGCTAGTATGGTGTTCTTCTACCGACCCTTATGTATGGAAGCGAAGCATGGAACTGGAAAAATAAGGATGAAAGTAGAATAAATACAGTAGAAATGAGAACTCCTAGACGAATGTGTGGATACTCTGTCCATTCTTTCTGCCTACCCCTTCGGGGAGACGGCGTGATGGTTAGTTAGTTAGTTTTTTTTATAAACCACTTTATTTAAGTTAATAGCGTCATACGGTTTCACTCTGTATCGAGCTTCCTCAGGGCTCTTTACACAAACAGTTTGTTATAAACCTGAGGAAGAACGCTACATAGTAAACTGGTTGGCGCTAATTACTCAAAAATGTGGTTTATACTATAGTGTTTTTTTTATTTTATTTTGTTAATGAAAACTTTTGGATATAATCAATAAAACGCTTTGTACATAACGATGGTATACATATTAATATTGATGCCAACTAGTTTCGCATGGACTCAAGCTTCATCAGGGTAGTATACAAACCTATGTTGTGTTAAGTTGTTTGTGAAACCTGATGATGCCAGCTTTGTTTGGTGAAACAGCTGTGGCGACACTCCTAAAAAGTGAATAATGATAATAATAATAATAATAATAATAATAATGATGATAACAATATCAATAACAATAATAATAATAATAATATTAATAACAGTAAAGTAATAATAATTATTTTAATAATATTATTATGAATAATCATAAACATATTATTATTAATAGTAACAATATTGAGTAATAATAATAATAATATAAGTAATAATAATATTTTTAAAAATCATAATTATATTAATAATAATAATATTGAAAATAATTAATATAAACGAAAACGTCTGTCTTCTAGGAGTGTTATAAAGTTTTTTTATGGAATGATGGTCATTCCGTAAAATAACTTATTTAAGCTCAAACAAGCTCCTTATTTGAGCTATTACGCTTGAGGTGATTACATCACCAAAACGGCGCTTTAAAAGTTAGCATATTATTATTATTTTATTATTATTAAACTCCTAGAAGACAGACGTTTTAATTTATATTAACTATTAAATATGGAGTTTTATATCATTGTTCAAATCACAATAAAAAATATATACTCGTACATATAATGATAACGATGCTGATAATGTTATGATAATGCCCTAGCAAGGCAAAAAGTTTTTTTTTATCGTAATTAATCTTCTAGAAAGCGTAAGACTCCAAAATTTTAAATACAGATGTAATGGCGCATAGTTAACACAACGTAGGTATACTTCAAAATGAGATTTATAATGGAATTGCGGTATAGCGCCTATTGTAATAACCACGACAGTGTTCTCGCCTCGCTTGGGCCCGTCTCGTTAATACAGATAGATCTTAAATTGATAATTTCAGACGGCGCTGGCTGTAGCTACGGAGGATAGGAAGTCAAACTGGATGAAAATATCAATTCTGCATACCAATCTACTTTTCGAAATGAACATCTGATAAACAGAACATCTACATTTAGTTGAAATCGTTTTACACGAAATCGAAATCATGTGGAAAAGTCTATTAATCATATCTTTTGTTTCTTGAACAATCATGTAAAACTGAACTTACTAATTAACTAACCATCTCGCTGTCTCTCCGAAGGGGTAGGCAGAAAGAAAGCCACACTTCTTTTTCATGAGACATTTCTCTCGATTCCTCAACATTCATACATCGTGTCATGCACGCGCATTCATTCATTTAAAATATAATAAAACTTCTAGAAAACATGCCTTTTCTTAAATTTGCATTAAATACTTTATTTCCCACCCTTCAAATTTCTAAATTCTATATAAGGACATACTGTTTGGCGATTAGGTTCAGTTTGAGAATACTCTTGCAAGGCGAAACAAATTTGTCTCAATTTATACAATTTATAATACAAAAATTAAATCCAAGTAAAACCACTTAACAATCGTGTTTTCTATTATTAATTAAACAGTGTCAATTGCAGATATGAATGAATGCAGTTCGAAGGCTTCTTAATTATATTTAAATTAATTATTTCAAACTAGGACCGTCGTTTTCAAGAAGACTTGTTTTATATTATGAGAATACCATTTTTCGCTTTATTATCATTATACAGTATCATCTCGTTCGACCCTTACCATAAACAATTCTCATGACACGTCATCTCAAAGAACTCCACTGCCTTAAAAGTCCAAAGTAATATAGTATAATCTCTGCTGTCTAAAGGGCTACATGGAATGGCACCATATACCCGAACTCTGTATAACGGACAGCTTAAATCCAAGAAAATCCACACTTCACTCGGCGAACTCCTCTGCAATAGGAAGATTAGTTGAGCCTTAGTACAAATTTCGGGGATCGAGTCTGCTCAGTAGCCTGCCCGTCAGCTAGGAACAATGTCCCTTTATTCCTTTCATTCATAAATGATCTGATATATTTAAAGTATTAGCAGAAAACCCATTTTTTTTCTTTCATAATGTATATTATACTTATATTTGTTTTATTATATTATTTTCTAACCAATCTCGAACATCTGACGCAGCATTCATGATTAATCTTTATATTTAAAACACGATTAAATTATTCCTTGGGTTGAAACATCACGAAAACGACGCATTAAAAGATAGGATATTATTATTATATTACAATATAACATATTTTTAAGAAATTTTGATGTACAAAGCTATTATAGAGAGCTGAAGTTCTAAAAAAAGAACTAGCATAACATATAATAACAAAATCTTTATTTTAAATTATACATAGGATATGAAATTTTATTTATTTATTTATTATTTTTGTACACAACAGATCGTTTGAACCCAATTACTGTATACAAGTTGATTTGAGCTATTTGGATAGGTACGTAGCTAATCTATAACCATTTTATTTTTAGATGAATTCTACACCAGGCCAATGAGAGTATGACAATCACACTGCCATCATCAGGTATCGAACATGGGACCTTTGGTATGGCATTCAGAGCTTTTACCACGCTACGGCGCAGAAGTCTTCTCTGTTTAATGCTAATAATTTTTATTTTTCTTCTAATTTTTCATGTCTTATAACACCTCCGTGGTGCATCCGGCTTCAAGGATTCTCCTTCTGCCCAATACCATCCCTTGTGAGTCCTACTGCCTTAATCTCGCCCTGAATTTTATTTTATAATTATCTTTAAAATGATGAAAAATCCAATCTCTCTCTCTCTCTCTCTCTCTCTCTCTCTCTCCTAAAAAATAAAAAGCATCTGGCGATGCTGGTGGGGAGAGCAATTAAACTGCTGGACATGATCGCTTCGGAGATCGATGTCTTTCATATTCGTGAAAGTAAGTTCAGAAGACAAATACTCTTGACTTTGGAGAGTATCTTGTATTCCTAATGTCGAACCATCTCTCATGCGTTCCTGGTATTATATATTTACATATTATATTTTACCTGTTCTTGACATCTATTAAGATGTCTTAAACTATAAAAAATGTTTGTAATATCTTTTGAGAAAATAAACTGATTTGATTTGATTTCATTTGATTTGAAAAATATCATAATCGCAATAAGATGAAGAAATCTCACATCTGCGTGGATAGGAGCGGCTGTCTTAGAAGGGTTGAGGCATAAGCCTTCTCCAGTACTATAGTTATCTATTGTTGACCACTAATGTAAAACGGTCCCCCCTACCGCAAGTATGCATGTTACCGCATGGTGCATTTCTTATGCACTGCAACTAGCATAGAAAATTCCATTTGTGCATTACATCAACGTCGCAACCAAAATACAACACTGATTTAATTTTGTTAAAGTTTGATTATTACATGGCCAGGTTAAACAGTTAATATGAATAAAAACGTATGTTGTATGGAAGTTTTATTATATATTACATGTTCTTCTTCTTATTCTTTTTCTGATTGTAGATCTTGCGATATCAACTTTCTTCCTGTGATGAAGACAACTAGCCTTCTCTCTATCTCTTTGGTGGTCGTCCTGGTGGTCGACGGCCCTCTGGAGTCTCGTGCATCACGATATTAGGAATTCTTGCTGGATCCATTCTCTCGATGTGGTCCCTTCAGAATCGTCTTCTCTACCTATTCCATCTCACTATGTCTTTAATTTTGCAGCATTAGAAAATTTCTTCATTGGGTATCCTATCTCTAAGGGTTCTCCTCACAATGAATCACAAAGTTCTCATTTCTGAATCTATTACATTTTTAAATACATTATAAATTATCCATATATTATCATTTCTTAATATATTATATATTATATGTTAATATATTATATTTTCTAACGTATTTTCAAAAAATATACATTTATTTGGACATAAACATACAACACTGTAATATGGTTGTCATTTTCAGACCAATGTCCATTCTCGTAACAAAGTAGTTTATAAATTCCATGATTATTGAAAGATATATTGCTATTCTACTGACATTAACGTGACGTAATAACGTATTGACCTTATAAATTTTTAGTTCCAATACTTATTTGCATAAGTGAGGGGTTGTCAAAGAATATTCTTATTTTTCTTTTATTGCCGTGTCATGACCTCCTGGAGTTGGCGATTTTGCATTGGCTAGACATTGTCAAATGTCTGTGCAATTATATAGAATCCAAAGCACTTGATAATGCCATAGCAAGGTAACATGTCATTTTTTTTAAATTTAATAAAACTTCTAGAAAACACACGTAAATATAATTTTAAACATTTTTATACATCAGTTTTTCCCATTTTTATTTTGTTTTATCGAACGAACCGTTTTTGCTTACGCTACAGTTACAAAAACAGACTAATTAATACCCAAAAAAAAAATACAAAATACATAAATATTTAAAATGATTGAGTGTGGCATAATGTATAAGAAAGAGAAAAAAAAAATAGATATGTGAGAAATCAGTAGGAAACGGCAGTGCGAATGAATATTATGGAAATTACTTATTAATCTTCTTATTGTTAATTTAAAAGGTACAGGGGGTTCAACTTTGAGAGATTATTTAAAATTCATTTATGATCATTGATCTAATTTCTATGGCATTTATCCAACTTTCATCCAAGCTTCACTTCTATACAAAATATTTATAAATATACATATAATATATAGGGAGAAATTAAAAATAACAAACTAACAAACTAACCATCATGCCGTCTCCCCGAAAGGGTAGGCAGAAAGAATGGACTGTCACACTTTTACTGATGCGGCACTCCATCCTTCTCTTTTCGCTCCGCGGGAGACGCGGTGTGATGTGTTGCGAACCTCATCGCCACCAATAGGCATCTCCCGCGCACACTTCGATCATCCAACACCCACAAAATAAATCTAAAACAAATAATATAAAATACAATGAAATATAATAAAATAACAAAATAATTTAACACAAAATGTTCTTTTTAGATGCAAAAAATAACAAAAATTTATTAAATCTTGCTACGCCTCAGAAATCGCTATTTTAAGCTTTCAACCCTTTCATTCTCTAACTCATTTTGTTTCACCTTAATCACTGTCCCCTTTCGCTGCTGAATTATGTAGCACTCGAAATTATTGTGTATTTCCTTTGACATCTGCATACGTAAGCCGATTGTCGTACACAAATTGCAGTACCTTCGCGAAATTTCCATGCCTCATTGCAATTTGTGTGAAATTACTTTTTTACTTTGGAATATGGAAAAATCTAGTAAAAACTTTAACAAGCTTGTGGTGTGGTGGTTAAAGCATTTATAATACATCATTTCACTTTAACCGGTTCAGTAATAGCAGTGCAAGACCATACATACGAATAATTTATGATATAAATATATTAAGTGATGATTAAACTAAAACAATTTAAACAAGTTAATATAATAAATAATATATAAATAATAAAAATAATTGAATTGATAACCCGCAATGGGTAAAATCCAGTATTCATCTACATATTATTTGTATACATTCATAATGTTGTAAAAACAAAAACTGGTCCAAGTTATAGCATATAAATTGGAATGACATCTCCAGGCGTTATCTAGCAATACGATAATGGCGGTAGCCTTTCACATGGCGTTAAAAAGATCTTCTGCTTAGATGGCGCTAGTTTGTAGATTGAAACTACCATGTGAAGTGTGGTGTTACAGATTAACATATATACAACTTCCAAAAATTTGTCAGACATGGTGGTCATATGAAAATGTGGAAATGGGAATGTTGTATTACATAAAGCGTGCGCTTAACCCAACCAATGACAGGTCATAAGTCCTGTTAGCACCTCGATCACCATATTTTGTTTCCAATTTGCATCTTCGTCTCTATTGAGATACAATTAATCCTTAAAAATAAAATAAATTAAAATTTTCTTCTTGATTGAAACAAAATAAGTTTATTTCTACTTCTTAATTGTATTTTGAATAATGTATTAAAATTCATTAACACGAATGAAAACGTATATTTTCTAGAAGTATTATTATATTTCATGGCATGTGACATGTTTTGCATTTCTAATACACTACTCTTCTACACTACTACACTCTTACCTCTTCTACACTACTACACTCTTACATTTGATAATGTTTCAGAAAGGCGAAATATGTCATTCAAAAAAAAAAAACATACTAAATCTTTTATTATAAAAATTAGCTTATACTCGTATTTTATGGGAATGGGAACAATATTTCGATGCCAGCGAGCCTGGCAAAACCGGTCACTGTCGAAATAAAGACAAAAGTGGAAGTAGTTAAAAAAATCGTTTTATTTAATTATTATTTTATGGGAATGACAATTTTTGCATTTCTAATACTATCTACACTATTTCTCTCTTACATTTGATAATGTCTTAGAAAGGCGAAATATGTCATTCGAATAGAAACATACTAAAAGATATATTATAATAATTAACGCGTTTTCATTTGTTTTAATTATTTAAGTTGGAGTTTTACGTCATTGCTTATGAAACAATAAATATGATTTTAAATTTCTTTTTAAGAATATTGATAAAAATACTTGTTTTCTAAACGATTTTTTTAATATTTCATGACATTTGATTTACCCATAAGAATACAGTACAGAATAACATCCATGGGCAGAATAACACTGCTAGACTACATCAGGAACACCCACATCAGAGGCAGTTTAAGACTGAGGTCCATTTCAGATAAATTGAAAGAGAACCGTCAGAGATAGTACGGTCACGTCATGCGGCGCCCAGCTGACCATGTTATACGTAAGGTGGTGGAAATGGACCAGTGACCCAGAGAACGTAGTAGACCTAAATTGACGTAGATTCAACTTATTCAAATGAGTCTTAAAAGCGGCCGGGCCCCACTAGATGCCATCCTGGATGTACAGTCCAAGAGATGCCATTTGAGAAGGGCCAACCCCATTTAATGGAACATAAGCTACTAAGAAGATTAAATCTCTCTCCTATAATCTTCTATAAAGTAAGTAGTACTATTTTAGTAGTAATTTATGATTATGTGTTATTACATTATGGGCTAAATTAAAAAAACGGTGGATTCATGGAACATAAATTTAATAGTCAATATGTGCACCATCTAAAAAGAACATTTTGTGTAAAATTATTTTTATTTTGTTATTTTATTTTATATCATTGTGTGTCGGACGATCGAAGTATGCGCGGGAGATGCCTATTGGTGGCGATGAGGTTTGCAACCCATCACACCGCGTCTCCCGCGGGGCGAAAAGAGAAGGATGGAGTGCCGCATCAGTAAAAATGTGACAGTCCATTCTTTCTGCCTACCCTTTCGGGGAGACGGCATGATGGTTAGTTAGTTAGTTATTTACGATAAAACAGATTTTTAAAACAAGAAACCTATGTATATAAAATATATGTATATTTACAACCATGGGGCACCCAGACCACATTTAAGCTACGCTACTCTCCCCAGATGTCCCGAAAATACACAATTGATTCATAAATAACATAGAGAAAGAATAAAAAAGAAAGGAAAGAACAGTGTGGCGGTTCATTATTTCTGCCTACCCCTTCGGAGAGACAGCGTGATGATTAGTAAGTTTGTTATATTCGTTTCAGCCGAAAGATAATTATGTAGTTTACCGTTACGTACCGCCCCTGAGTTACATGTAATCGATTTACTTTGAACTGTGTGCACGTAGTAATCAATCACTTAATAATTAATCTAGCTATGTACGTTATATGCGATGTTCAGGTACTAAAGGGATACACGGAAGGGAATACTTTGTGCGTAATTATGAGTATTTACCAATAAGTAGCGAAATTTAAACAAAATTTGATTAGAAATATTCATTATTATTTATACGCTTTGTTTAAACAACACTTACATTAAAACAATTAAAATTACATAGACAACCAGTCATTCTTCAGTGATAAATATTTTGAAGATACATTTTTTTATTTATTATTTATTTATTTATTTGATAAAGTTGTAAAAAATTACAGAAACACTTTAAAACTTATAAAACAACATTTTATAAACAATTACTAATATAAAAAAAATACAAATGAAAAAGAAAACAAAACCTTAAAAACATCGTTACTTAAAACAACTTTAAATATCGGTACTTATAAAACAACATTTTATTAACAATTGATAGTATAAAAAAATACAAATGAAAAAAAACAAAAACCTTAAAAACATCGGTACTTACAACAACTTTAAACATCGATACTTATAAAAACAACATTTTATAAACAATCAATAATGTAAAAAAAAACACAAATTAAAAAAAAAAAAAAAACTTAAAAACATCGGTAATTTCAACAACTTCAAACATCGGTACTTAATAATCTTACATACAGATTTAAAATATTATAAAATTGTTGACATGATCTGCAGTTATTATAAATATTTATTTTGGAACGTTTATGCTTTTGTTATAATAAATATAATGATTCAATTTAAAATTTAAAATAATAATTTAAAGTTCTTATTGGGGTGGCAGGTATTTACTTACAACAAAGGAAATAAATCAAAGATTGGACTTGACGTTAATTAAAAATTAAAAAAAAAACAATTATGAAAAAAGAAAATATTATAAAATATTAACGATGTAAACGGAACCAGAAATAGAAGAAGACCGAGGAAAACGTGGCACGATCAAATAAATCAAATATTGAATGTCGGCCATGTGAGGAGTTAGAGAAATCGACGCGCGTGCATGACACGATGTATGAATGTTGAGGAAGCGAGAGAAATATGTCAGGAAAGGAAAGTGTGGCAGTCCAATCTTTCTGCCTACCCCTTCGGAGAAACGGCGTGATGGTTAGTTAGTTAGCAAATATTATAAATAATCAAATAAATTTTACATCAAGTCCATCTTTGATTTATTTCCTTTGTTGTAAGTAATTACCTGAAGCCCAATAAGAACTTTAAATTATCATTTTAAATTTTAAATTGAATCCTAATGTAAGTTATAACAAAGTCATAAACGTTCCAAAATAAATCTTTATAATATCTGTCAGATCATGTAAACAATTTTATAATATTTAAAAAAAATGTATCTTTATAATATGTATTCCTGAAGAAGGACTGTTTGTCCGAAACAAGTCTACGTAATTTTTTTCTAGGTACTTACTCAAATACTCAAATTTATACTAAGTAGAATTGTGTTTAATTTTTAATATGTCAAATCACTGGCTTCGAATCAAACTTTATTCGTTAATTAGAATTAAAAAAAAACAGACAATACGATACTCTTGTTTGCGCAGTGACTGACAAGGGAGTCCCACGAAACAATGAAAATATTGAACAATTTATTTACGGCACACAATTGAGACAATGGATCATCATCATCTTGAATGAGCGGGTAGCGTAAGGGAGTAGGCTTTATCCGTCATTCATCCCCCACAGAGCCCTAGCTCTGGTTCAAGCCTGTTCATATTGCCGAAGGTACTTTAGAAAAAGCGCAACGAACTGTGGGAAAGGAAACCGATTTTTCGTTGCCACGTATATATATTTTTAAATTACAATAATTAAAAAATATACATTGTGAAATAGTTTCTACAAATAAATAAACGAAAACTAACTATTTGAATTACTTTTTGATAACTTTGTATCACAACACTTTATTACACTTTTTTCAGACATGTTTCGGGACACAGAAGCCCCTTCTTCAGTGTGTATAAATTTTAACAGCTAAATGAGACAAAATCGTTACTTATATACTAAATAAAATTAAAATGGTAAAGGAGGAGTGGGGGTGGTTCCAAGAAATAGTGTTAATTACATTTTAGCCGGAATAATGGGACAGGGGAAATAAATCTAGTATCGGACTGGAAGTTAAATTAATTTGATTATTTATAATTTCTTCTTTATTTTTTATCGACTTTTTTATTTCTAGGATTTCAAGGTTGTTTAATGTTACTTTTCTATTACTGATATGCAAAACTTCAACGCCGTTATTTTTATCGAAGGAGTGATCTTTTTCTATGAGATGATTCGCGAATTCGGAAAAATTATTATTTGAGAGACACCTAATGTGTTCCTTCATTCTTAAATTAATGTTGCGCGTTGTTTTTCCTATATAATAAGATGGGTAATCGTCGCATTTAAGTTTGTATACTCCCGATTGGATTAGTTTGTCTTCTTTGTCTTTATTATTTATTAACAATTTACCTAGATTATTATTGGTATAGAACGCGGGTCTAATGTCTAACGGAAGATCTTTAGAAACTATATTTGTTAGATTATTAATATATAAAATTCTACGCCATTGATTATTTTTCTGATTATAGTTAGGTGGAGTATACAAAATTGTTTTAGTAAACTTATTTTTGTTTTTTTTATTTAAAATATTATCGATTAGATTATCACTGTAACCATTATTTTTAGCAATATGTTTTATTGTAGTTAGTTCTTTATTATAATTTTCTAGTGAAAGAGGTATATTAATTAAACGAGTCAACATGGCATGGAAAGCTGAATGTTTATGTGACCTCGGATGATTGGACATATTATGAATTACATTATCTGTATACGTGGGTTTTCGAAATATGTTAAATTTGATTTTGTTGTCTATTATATTTAAGGTTAAATCTAGGAAGTTAAGTTTATTATTATGTCCGATTTCTAATGTGAATTTGATATGTTCATGGAAGGAGTTGATAAGGGTGAGGAAAGAAGTTAACTGCCTATCCGTGCCTGTCCAAATACAAAAAATATCGTCTACGTATCTTTTCCAAATGAAAACATTTTTAATTAAATTGGAATCACATTTAAAAATTTTATTTTCTTTTATCCAATTTAATAACAAAAATTATAAACAGTCTGAAGGATTGCCCATGGGTGCACCCACAAGCCCATTATTTGCCGATATTTTTGTAAACAATTTAGAAAATAAAATTTTTAAATGTGATTCCAATTTAATTAAAAATGTTTTCATTTGGAAAAGATACGTAGACGATATTTTTTGTATTTGGACAGGCACGGATAGGCAGTTAACTTCTTTCCTCACCCTTATCAACTCCCTCCATGAACATATCAAATTCACATTAGAAATCGGACATAATAATAAACTTAACTTCCTAGATTTAACCTTAAATATAATAGACAACAAAATCAAATTTAACATATTTCGAAAACCCACGTATACAGATAATGTAATTCATAATATGTCCAATCATCCGAGGTCACATAAACATTCAGCTTTCCATGCCATGTTGACTCGTTTAATTAATATACCTCTTTCACTAGAAAATTATAATAAAGAACTAACTACAATAAAACATATTGCTAAAAATAATGGTTACAGTGATAATCTAATCGGTAATATTTTAAATAAAAAAACAAAAATAAGTTTACTAAAACAATTTTGTATACTCCACCTAACTATAATCAGAAAAATAATCAATGGCGTAGAATTTTATATATTAATAATCTAACAAATATAGTTTCTAAAGATCTTCCGTTAGACATTAGACCCGAGTTCTATACCAATAATAATCTAGGTAAATTGTTAATAAATAATAAAGACAAAGAAGACAAACTAATCCAATCGGGAGTATACAAACTTAAATGCGACGATTACCCATCTTATTATATAGGAAAAACAACGCGCAACATTAATTTAAGAATGAAGGAACACATTAGGTGTCTCTCAAATAATAATTTTTCCGAATTCGCGAATCATCTCATAGAAAAAGATCACTCCTTCGATAAAAATAACGGCGTTGAAGTTTTGCATATCAGTAATAGAAAAGTAACATTAAACAACCTTGAAATCCTAGAAATAAAAAGTCGATAAAAAATAAAGAAGAAATTATAAATAATCAAATTAATTTAACTTCCAGTCCGATACTAGATTTATTTCCCCTGTCCCATTATTCCGGCTAAAATGTAATTAACACTATTTCTTGGAACCACCCCCACTCCTCCTTTACCATTTTAATTTTATTTAGTATATAAGTAACGATTTTGTCTCATTTAGCTGTTAAAATTTATACACACTGAAGAAGGGGCTTCTGTGTCCCGAAACATGTCTGAAAAAAGTGTAATAAAGTGTTGTGATACAAAGTTATCAAAAAGTAATTCAAATATGAATCCGCAACACAAAGTAATGGCGAATATAGAAGAAAACTAACTAACTTACGATCAAACCGTCTCTCCGAAGGAGTAGCGAAAAACATGGACTGCCCCACTTTTATTTCCTGACATAATCCTCAACATTCATACATCGTGTCACGCACGTCGATTTCTCCGACTCCTCACGTGGCCGACATTAAATATTTGATATATTTGATCGCGCCACGTTTTCCTCGGTCTTCTTCTATTTCTAGTTCAATTTACATGGTTAACATATATATTTTTTACATTCTTTCTTTATTAATTCTTTCCATATATCCAAATCATTTAAATGTTCCTTTAATTATGTTCATAACACTTTCATTTCATTTTATAATACTTTATTCGGCACTCTATCATACACAGATTTTCCACACATTCGTCAAAGAGATCTCGTTTCTACTGCGTTTATTCTACTTTCATCCTTCTTTTGCCAGTTCCATGCTTTGCTTCGATACATAAGAATCGATACAAGAACATCATTGTGTATTGATATTTTAAAGGATGTGTCATTTAAACCAACAGTTGTCATCTTATATATTATTATTATTTTGTTGAATCGTTATTTACATCATTGCAGTGCAAGCCAAAATTAATGTGAAGGGATATTATAGCTATAACTTTGATTCTCGTGACATGAGATAGGTAGCCAATTTATCGCCATTTTATTGCCACGTAAATTCTGCACCAGACCAAAGACAGTGTGACAATCACTCTGCCATCGCCGGGAATCGAGCCCGGGATCTTCAGGGTGGAAGTCAAAGCATTTACTACTCGGAAACGAAGGTCGTCAAGAGATTTGGTTGATTGATTTGGAAGAGTTAATTGTTTTTAATATAAATATACATTTTGACGGGTGTCGCCATTTAGCAAACGAAGCGGTTAAATCGCTACCTGGCTATGCCAAGCGAATATGAACTCTAAAAATTGGACTCAAATCTCGATTCTTAAGGTCTGTATTCGCCTGTACTACGTGAATAATCAATTATTTTTTTATTAATGAAGTTAATAAGAGCTTGATTCATAACAAAAGTATGCCACCGCCGTGTTAACTTTAATCCATTCTGATAATAAAAATTCTTCACAAACACACACACTTTTGCTTTTATTTGTATAGAATGGTAGCAACTAATATTGTATAACACCGGAAAAAATATTCATGTTGAGTATTATCTACGAAGTTTGATTGCTTGTTATAATCAGTATAGTTATTAATTCAAATAAAAACATGCGTTTTCTTGAAGTTCATCTTATTTTATAGAAATGATATGTTTATTTAGTGTTTAATGCATTCTTCAAAATTTATTTGTTGACTGTAAAATTATACAAAAAATTAACGAATATATATTTTTAGTTTTCGTAAATGGATAAGAGAGTTAATGAACTAATTTTTAAATTCCGTATTTATTTTTTTGATGTGGCAACATTCCACATGAGCACAGATGGAATGCGTGCACCAACACTAGCGGGGTATCACGGCCCTAGTAGTATCGTATGTACGGTCTCAGTCGACCAGGACGCATTGTATTAGTTTTTAGTTCCTATCGCGTACAGAGGCTCTGCATGCGGGGCGGCGTGGACAGACCAGGGCGGTATGCAGGATTCGTAGAAAAAGTACTTATTTACGATTTAAATATATTATGGTAGTGGTCTGGTAACTTAAGCAATTTTTATGTCTTTTTAGAGAGCGTTTTTTTGTAGGAAAATAAAAATAAATCGTTTTGGAAATTTAGGATGTTTTTATTTACATATTAAAGATACAAAACCATTTTTTTTAATTTAATAGTTTATTATTATTATTATTAATCGAAGTTGGCTACTCGAAAAAAAAGCGCGTGGGTGACCCGGGTGATTTTGGCTCTTGATGTTTTCTGAAATCAAAAATCCTTGAATATTCTTAATCTAAAGTCATTCTCGTCGGAATGGAGACATTTTTTCACCCCTAACTTTTTATTTTACAACCCCTTCTTTGCTGAGCTTTATTTTCAAAGTCCGCCATTTTGTTATTTATCCGTGAAATTAAACTTCTGTAGTTCCGACTAGAATGACTCCTTAAGTACTCACTTGCAGAATCGATGCATGTAAACGCGCTGTCGAAACTTAACATCTTAAAATAGCAGAAATGAAAACATTTCGACATATCGTGGGTACCTTATATATAGGATACGACGACCTTCGTGGCGGAATTGTAAGTGCATTGACTGCCACCCCGAAGGTTCCAGGTTCGATTCCCGGCGAGGGCAGTCTGATTGTCACACTTTCATTGGTCTGGTGTAGAATTCACGTGACGATAAAATGGCGATAGATTAGCTACCTATCACATGTCACGAGATGTATTATTTCTTTTTTATTCTTTCTCTAATATATGTTATTTATGTATCAATTGTGTATTTTCTTTTGATGTTGTATTGCTATGTGTGTACGGCGGGACATCGAGGGAGAGTAGCGTAGCTTAAATGTAGTCTGGGTCCCCCTTGGTTGCAAATATAGATATATTATTATAACTATTTTTTAAAGTAAGTCCCGCATGGACGGGGGACAGGCCTAGGGAGTGCACGAGTGAAGCTGACGAAAGGCGCCGCTGCGCCTATAACAGCTTCGGGGAAGCGGAGGGAGCCCTGTATGGCTCGGCCTATAGTATGTCACGAGAATCACTATGATAGGTATAATACCCTTTACATGATGTAAAGAGCAATTCAACAAAAGAATAATAATAATAATAATAGAATACTTAACGAAGAGATTTGCAGATACTGCAAAGTTGATAACGTAGTGAGATGGAGAAGATGGATGGATCCAGCTAGGATTCTTAAGATCCTGATGCGAGAGACTCCAGAAGGCCGTCGACTAACAGGACGACCATCAAAGAGATCCAGAAATTAAACCGATTTTTTATTCTTTTCTCAAGTATAAAACGACGGGCGTGCATGACATATTTTTTATACTTTATATATTTATATTTCATACCCCCCATATCATTAAGAGAATGATATGGGGGGTCCATTCTTTCTGCCTATCTCATCAGGAAAACGGTGTGGTGTTGTTGTAGTAGTAAACTATTTTAATTTAATTTTTAATCATCCTCGTTTTAAAATATTTGACGTAAGTAATCCACATGAAAATATATTTATTTTTATTTTGCATACGAACTGTAATAAATTCATTTTTACCACTTATGTGTCGAATACAAGTCTCACTGATACCATATATGCAGGTTTTAGAGACTTAACATTAATATTCTAATTGTAAAAAGTCACTAAAAGAAGTTTAGGAAGGCGAAGTAAGATATGGCATGACCAAAATAATTAATTAATAAAATTCGCCTGTGTTCGAAGTCGGAACAATCGACGAGCGTACGTGTCACGTTGTATCAATTTAGAAGAGACGCGAGAGTAACGTCAGCATAGAGCAGTGTGGTGCATCCTCTATACTTACCCCTACGATAGTTAGTTTATTAAAATGTTGGTTATTAATGTAAAAATATAATAATATACAATATTCCAACTACACCCCTTCATTAATCCAACGCACAATCACCAGTGGAAAACTCCATCTGCTTTTTCTTGTTTAATTTTCCCGGGGGCTGGTGATTGGGGCCTCCCCATCTGCTTTTTCCCGCTTCCACCCCTCCACCCTTCAGCGGTTTATTATTCCGGACAGACGCCAGGG
This sequence comes from Lepidostoma basale, assembly GCA_022606425.2. Taxonomy (NCBI): domain Eukaryota; kingdom Metazoa; phylum Arthropoda; class Insecta; order Trichoptera; family Lepidostomatidae; genus Lepidostoma; species Lepidostoma basale. Next base: position 62,571 of record JAHDVF020000620.1, on the reverse strand, counting down.
GATATCCACGCTTCCTCACTCATATTCGTCAATAATAACTAATTTCGTGATATCGCGAACGCTGCATAATAATTCTTTTTTTTTTCACAAACATGCCGATACATAGTCTTAAACGCTTTATTTTTACTATTATATTCCTAGAAGGCCTACGTTTTCACCAATATAATATTTAGCTAAAATATTAAGAATCATTTTTGAAAGATAAGCTGCTAAACTGAATGATGAATCTATCTAGATTCCTATTCAATCATTGATATCTTCAAGTAATTCAGACCCAGGTCCCCTGGATCAGGAGCCAAGCGTTCTGTCCCCTAGACTACAACCCGATTTAAAAAAAAAAAAAGACTAATATCAAGGATTTACATCAATGATATTAGAATTTATTTTACAATCTTCAATGTGAGCAGAAAATAGCTCATTATTATGAAGAAGGAATCTGGTCGTGTCCAGGCTTGAACCCATGTCCCCTGGATCAGGAGCCAAGCGTTCTATCCCCTAGACCACCACCCGATTTGATCCTGATGGTCTTGTTTATGGGTTACATATTTAAATTAAACTTTTATTTAAATTTGGTAATGCTTGAACTTCCACGCATTGACCACACTATTTAGTAAAACTGTTCAAAAAGGTTGCGGTAACTAGAGTTTATATAAAAATAAAATTAAAGAGTCTGTAGCACCAACCGGTTTCACAGGTAGCGAGTATCTTCAGGGCCTTACACAAACTGTTACATCTACAGAGTGAAACCAGTTGGTGCGACTAACTCAATAAAGTGGTTTTTACTAAGTGAAAAGCGTTTAATTTTATTTTTAAATACGTCAAACCACCAGGCTTCGTACTGGTATAATTTTTTTTTTGATATAAAATAATTTAATTGATCTTTTCTTGACAAGCCTAAATTATTTTCTTATAAAAAATAAAGTTAATTTTTATTAATAACAAATCCGCTTGTGTCCAGTGTTAAAACCATGTATCCTTAATCTGGTGTTTAGCATCTTGTGTCCTAGACCTCCACTCCATTAAAAACACAGGACATTCTGTTGTTCATAGTAATATAGTAATAATAATAGCTTTGATTTGAATATATTAATGTTGGTAATTGACTTCTTCTGCCAGTTCCATGCTTCGCTTCCATACATTAGGGTTGGGACCAGAACTCCATTGTGAACGGCCGTTTTCGCTTTCATTGATAAATTCTTGTTTCCAATAACTATTTTTAAAGCTCCATTCAATTTGTTACCCGCACCAACCCTTCTTATGACGTCACTATCCGTTCGGGCATCTGCTGTGAACATGCTACCTAAATATAATACACAAATTCCCTCACCTGTTCCAAGTTCTCTTCGTTCACACTTATATTACAAACTGTCATTTGCTCTTCCTTTTCGAAAACCATCACCTTTGACTTTCAGACATTCATCATTAAATCATTTGACTTGCATACCTTATACATTCTCGATACCAAGACTTGTAATTCGTCCGCACTATCCGCAACGAGAACGGCAAAAGCTAGAAAGGCAGTGCACAATGTTGTTCTTCTACCGAACTTTATGTATGGAAGCGAAGCATGAAACTGTTAAAAGAATGATGAAAGTAGAATAAATGCAGTAGAAATGAGATCTCTTAGACGAATATGCGGATACTCTATGTATGATTGAGTATTGAATGAAAATATAAGAAGTGAATGCGGCGCGAATGATGGTGTTATGAACAAAATAATGAAAGGATCATTAAGATGGTTTGGACAGAAGGAATGAATGAATGAAGAAAAAATGGTAAAAAAAAATGTTAATGATGTAAATGGAACCAGAAATAGAGGAAGGCCGAGGAAAACGTGGCACGATCAAATAAATCAAATATTGAATGTCGGCCATGTGAGGAGTTAGAGAAATCGACGCGCGTGCATGACACGATGTATGAATGTTGAAGAAGCGAGAGAAATATGTCAGGAAAGAAAAGTTGGTAGTCCAATATTTCTGCCTACCCCTTCGGAGAGACGGCGTGATGGTTAGTTAGTTAGTTATTTATTGTTTTTTGAACAATTATGTTATATTTTTTATTCAATCATTAATATAAATGAAAAGGAATGACGTGTTTCGCCTTTCTAAGGCTTTACCAAATGGGCACGATCGTTTGTATACACGAGTTAATGTAAGAGAATATGGTATTTAAGGCAATTGAAATAGTTGACTATAATTACGAGGTAAAAGTTGCAAAATTCTGTTTAGCGTTTCTTTTACTCAATTAACTATATTTAATAACAAATTTATAATGATTATACATTTAAAGAATACTAATTGATGTAATATAATTATAAAAGTGCTTAAAAAAATGAGTCCTTAAAGAAATCGACGCGCGTGTATGACACGATGTATGAATGTTGAGGAAGCGAGAGAAATATGTCAGGAAATAAAAGTGTGGCAGTCCATTATTTCTGCCTACTCCATCAGAGAGACGGCGTGACGGTTAGTTAGTTAGTTATGTAGATTACAATAAAACTCTTTCATAGAAAACATTTTTTTTTATAATTATTAATAATTTAATAATTTTAAAAAGATTCTAAGAATATACTGTATTCATTTTATTAAGATATATTTAAAAACTAAAAAATCAAACATGTGTATTTAAGACAATTTAAATTTAAGAATTAATGGTTATAATATTATGAACTTCAGGAATATTTTAATGTTTTAGATTTTAAGACTTTGATTTGAAAACCTCTGGGGGTGTGCGTATCTGGGAGCATTTCCCCGTATGTATGCGCCCTCTGAATGCGTTTCTAAGTGCTTTTCAATGCATCACAATGTACCGCTCGCGATATGTAGGGCATTGGTTTTCAGGAGTAGAGTATTATGTGCAAGAACATCTATATACATGCTGTACAAAGATCCGGATTTTACTAGGTAACTAAAGAGGAAAGGTTACATACACGATACATACTTGTATGAATACAAGTATGTATCGTGTATGTAACCATTTTCTTTGATTCCTTTTCCTATTTGATTCAGTACTAATTTACTTTGTAAATATTTTCTTTTAGATTTTCCTGTAAGTCTAAATATTTTATTTATCTATATCTATTGTTTAAGAAGAATCTCAACCTTCTTAATCAAATATTCTCTATTAGTCTGTTTTTTTATATTTTATGGGATTGAAAAGTAGCCTTGCTAAGAATCAATTGAATCTCAATAGAGACGAAGATGCAAATTGGAAACAGAATATGGCTGATCAAGGTGTTTACAGGACTTATGACCTGTCATTGGTTGGGTTAAGCGCAAGCTTTATGTAATACAACAGCCTTGCTAAGATATTATCAAATTCGATCACACATGTAATAATGCCTTGGTAAGGCCAAAAATATTATTCCTATAAAATATAATTAAACTTCTAGAAAACAGACGTCTTCATTCATATTAATTATTAAATATGAAGTTTTACATCATTGTTTAAGATACAACAAAAATATATGAAAATAAAGGTGGAATTATAAGCGATAGAATGCTTGGCTCTTGAAACAAGTACTCAGGTTCAAGACAAGCCGGTTCTTTCTTCCATATAATGATATATTTTTGCCCCCAAAGTACTAGGTTAGTATTTTACTGATACAAAAATAAAGGAGTAAAAATAAATTAAGAAGGAAGAATAATTGTTATTTACTTTAAAAAAATACGTTAAATTTTAACAAAATGTATATTTTTAACAAAGCGTGTATTTTACACAATTTTTATTTTAAAAACAATGATTATTTTAAACGAAATGTTTATTTTTAACAAAAATGTTTATTTTAACAAAAGTGTTTATACACTTTGGAAATTGAAAATAACTTTGTTTATAGTCCACAAAATATTATAATAAAAAACACTATATTTTTTGGAAGATATCTCCATCTTCAGGTACGTATAATAAAACTAAACAAATGAAATATTTTGAGGATTATAAACAACGTTATTTTCAATTTCCAAATTGTATTACTATGGAATTCCACAGTGTTAATGCCTTAGCTTTCAATAAAATGTTTGTCTTTAACTTCTTCATAAAATGGCGCTACAGCTCCCATGAGATGATTAATTCATAAAAATGGTGCTCTTTAAATCATTGAATTTATTTTTATTATATTATCAGCTGAGAATCTACCTCACAAAAGGAGTAACACTCTGGAGAACATACCACATAGGTCAATAACAAGGAAGAAGAAGAACAAGAATAATAATAATAATAATAATAATAATAATATGCTTACTTTTAAAGTCCCGTTTTTGTGATGTAATCACCTCAAGGGCGCATTAAGACGTGTTTTAAATCTAAAAATCTAAATGTGACCGCTTAAAAAGCGATCGGTTTAAAAGTATAGTAGAACAAAGTATAAATACAACAACATTTTAAATGTATACAAATTCTTGTAGACAAATACTGGATTTCACCCATTGCGGATAAATTATTTTTATTTTACAAGGATTAATTGTATCTCTATTGAGATACAATTAATCCTTGTCAAAGTATAAATGTTTAAATTGGGTATGAAATATTAAAAATATGGGTTTTCAATTTAGATCTGAAATCTGTCGGATCATTTATGCATCTGAGGTGTGAAGGGAGATTATTCCAAGCTGATGGACCGGCTACTGCGAACGCTCGATCCCCGAAATTTGTACTGGGGCAACGCTTCGGCTCAACTAATCTTCCTATTGCTGAGGAGTTTGCCGAGCGAAGTGTGGATTTCCTTGAATTCAGGCTATCCGTTATACAGAGTTCAGATATATTACTTGGTGCCATTCCATGTAACGCTTTGAAGACTGTCATGCAGAGTTTATACTAGATTCTTCCTGGACTTTTAAGCCAGTGAAGTTCTTTGAGATGTTGTGTTACCTATATGAGACTTTTTATGAATGCCTTTAATGAGTCTTGCTACTACATTGAACGCAGATTGAAGTTTGTTTATTTGTTGTTTTGGAATGTTTGCATAAATTCCATTACAATAATCAAGTCGTGACTATTATCAAATAACAATAATGTAAAAAAAACAACTCAATGTCATTTCTCAAACAATACAGGGTTACAAAACAAACTAAAAATGTTACATGAAAGTGTTTTAAAATGTGTTAAGATAATATAAAGTTATTCGTTAAGATAACAAATCTTGCAGTTATCCCAGAATCGGTAGCTGTTGTCTTATTAGCATGTCCGTAATGCGTTCTACAACACATTATACACGCTGTTAGGCGTTAAGTTAGCATACATGTGCAATGTTTATCTTGTATGGTAAACAATTGTTGACTTTATTTATTTGACACAGTAGATGGGCATCTGGAACCTTGGCAGGTTGGGAAATATCGAATATTACTAATGCAGAATCCCACACCAAAACTTTACAAGGATACATATCTAGGGCATATTCATATTTAAATAAATGGTCATATGAAATAAAGTCATTACTTACAAAGGAATTAATAAATAATTTAATTAAAATGAAAACACATTTCTTTTGGTTTACAAAATATAAGTTTTTAAATATTCTTAAGGATTAATTGTGTCCCAATAGAGACGAAGATGTAAATTGTTTTCTGGAAACAGAATATGGTGGTAGAGGCGCTTATAGGACTAATGACCTGTCATTGGTTGGGTTAAGCGATCGCTTTATGTTAACAACATTCCCCATTCCGCCCTTTTTATTCCTTAAAAATAATTTACCCGCGATGGGTAAAATCCAGTATTTGTCTACAAGTATTTTTTTTTAAAGACTAATACCAAGGATTTAAATCAATGGTATTAGAATTTATTATTACAATCTTCAATGTGAGCATAAAATAGCTCATTATTATGAAGAAGGAATCTGGTCGTGTCCAGGCTTGAACCCAAGTCCCCTGGATCAGGGGCCAAGCGTTCTATCCCCTAGACCACCACCCGAATTTACATTCAAAATGTTTTTAAAATTCAACTAAATATACAATATTATTTTTTAACTTGCTAACTAACTAACAATCACGCCGTCTTCCCGAAGGGGTAGGCAGAATCAATAGACTACCACACTTTAACCGATGCGGCACTCCATCCTTCTCTTTTCGCCCCCACGGGAGACGCGGTGTGATGGGTTGCGAACCTCATCGCCATCAGTAGGCATCTCCCGCGCACACTTCAATCGTCCAACTTCCATAAAATAAATCTGAAACAAATATAAAACAATTTTAAAATATTTATAAATACAAATTTATTAGGACGCTTTGAATAAAAATAAATCAATATTTGTATATTAACTGTAACTCCATATTCAACGTTTAATTAAAATTATCTCGTGTCCTTAATATTCAGAGATACAGGTATAAACGTCAGTTTTCTAGAAGTTGAATTATATTTTATGTAAGTGACATAAGGTCATTATCAAATGAATATTTGTGTATATCGCATTCTATAATGACCTTGCAATGTGAAATCTGCCACTTTCTTAAAATGTCTGGAAACAGACTAATTTATCAATATTCAATATTCAATTTGAAGTTTTACATAATTGTCAAAGAAACAATATACCATATCTTAGGCTAACAATATAGCGTAAGTAATATACCATGTCTTCTTCAGCTTCATAAGCCCAGATTTATAAACTGCTTCGCGTTAGATTCCTCAAATATTGAGATTGTATTAAGAATAATTATTATTACAAATGCCACAATTAAAAATAATTATTGCAAATGCAATAATATATAAAATATTACAAATGAATTATTATTACAAATACCATAAATGCCATTATTTCCAAAATAAATAATTCTTTTTCATTAAAAAAAGTAATATGTTATTGTATTGGTAAATTAACTGTTATCTAATTTTTTGAACATTTAACAATATCAGATACATCTGTATACATATTTGATTCTGTTATGTAAGCAAGGTTTTTTGTAAAATGTAATTAATATCCTTGAAGTGTTTCATTGCATAAAGTTGAAAGAAAATTAAAACCTACTTAATGTTAATTACTCGATCAATCAATTACTGGAAAAACTCTATGAGATCGTGTCCGCAACGCAGAAATAAGAAAAACTTGCGAAATAGAGGATATCGTTCAGTGGAGTAGATCCAGAAGAAGGTACTGGAGGGACCATGTAGCCCGAATGGATAGTGACAGACTCGCATATACAGCCGATTATGAAATCCCCTCCGGACACCGCCCACCTGAAAGACCGCCTAAGAAATGAAGGGTCAGCTGGACTTCATCATCCGACGAGACATGATTTCTGTATCACAGATCGTCCGATCTATTGAAAAAGAAGAAGAAGAAAACCTACTAATATTTTTGGAAAAAAATCATGTTATGTTTAAAAAATAATATCATGTGAAAATGTATCTTTGACCACAGTTAATTACTCATATAAGGTGAGTCTTCTAACCTCCATACATTAACTGTTAAATAATAAAAATATGGTTAACGTGGACTGCGGGACTTGGGCGTAATAAGAACGGACTTCATTTTCTCTGTTGAAAGTCATGCACCATGACCACTTAACCACAGATATTGTCAAATACGTAATAATATTATGTTTCAACGAACTTAATGTGTAGTCTAAACCAGAGAAAACAAAACAACTACTCAAAATGGATCCATTGTTCACATTATTTTTCGCAAGCTCGATATACGCACAAACTTCCACCCGGACTGCAAAAAATACAATAAACGAGAAAGTGAAAAAAAACGACTTAATAAAAATGTTTTTAATATTTATTTTTGTAACAATGTGCGACCTTTAAGATGGTTGAATTTTTTTACTTGAGGGTGTATTCTGTCGGGAGGTTTACTGATTTTGTTGTCGTTTGTGTATCGGTCGTTCGGTTTTTGCGAGAAAAAATGGCGGCACATTGGGTAAGGTTAGGTTGGGTTAGGTTAGTGGCGGGAAGGGAATGGAGTGTTGAGCGGTGAAAATTTTAAAAATAGAATTAGTGGCGGCCAGTCACCGCGCGGAAGAAATGTTATACAGCTGACCGAAAGTCAAACTACCAGTAAAAAGGCTTTTATAAATAAAGGTTTTGATTCATACGAATGAAAACATCTGTTTTATATAAGTTTTATTATATTGTATGTGAATGACACGTTTCGCCTGTCTAAGGCATTAACACATGTTTTTTACATTTGAATTGAAGCATGAATCTGGCAAAAGAAGGATGAAAGTAGAATAAATGCAGTAGAATAGAATAGATCTCTTAGACGAATGTGTGACAAATCTTTATATGATAGAGTGACAAATGCAAGTATAAGAAGTGAATGTGGTGCGAATGAAAGTGTTATGAACAAAATAAGGAAAGGGTCATTAAGATGGTTTGGACACATGAAAAAAATGAGTGAAGACATAATGGTAAAGAAGGTATATGTAAACGGCGTGAACTGAGCTAGAAATAGAGGAAGGCCTAGGAAAACGTGGCACGATCAAATCAATCAAATATTGAATGTAGGTCACGTGAGGAGTCGGAGAAATCGCCGTGCGTGCATGACAAGATGTATGAATATGTAGAGGAAGCGAGAGAAGTATGTCAGGACAGAACAGTGTGGCGTTCCATCATTTCTGCCTACCCCTACGGGGAGACGGCGTGATGGTTAGTTAGTAAGTTAGTTTTTTTACATTTTATAATGTTTTTATGTAAAACCATGTCATTCACGTAAAATATAATAAAACTTCTAGAAAATAGACGTTTTCATTCGTATTAATTATTCAATATGTAGTTTTACACAATTGTCCAAGAAACGTTTTTTATTAGGAAGGATATTTACTTCGCATGTTTCGATCCAAGGAATTAATTTGCAGAAAATTGTAACATTATTATTATAATTTTTTTTTGTATACAACAGGTAGTTTGAACCCAATTACTGCACACAAAAATCGGTTGGCGAAACAGCTGTCGCGACACTCTCAGTGAATAAAAAGAAATTGTGATACTATAACAGTGTTTTCAATTTTAACAGTAATAATGTTGAAGTATCATATAGTGTTTCGGATAAAATAACGGACTTACATAAAATAATTTAAATCTTCCAAAATACAGAAGTTATAATAAGCTTTAATTATCAATGTAAAAGTTAAATTTTCGTAAAAAAACTTTACTATGAGGTAGACCGAGGAAAACGTGCATGATCATATCAATCAAATATTAAATATCAGCCACTTTAGAAGCCGGAGAAATCGGCGTGCGCGCATGACGCGAAGTATGAATGTTGGGGATCCGAGAGAATTATTCCAGAAAATAATGTGTGTGTGTGTCCATTATTTCTGCCTAACCCTTTGGTAGGACGGCGGTTATTGAGTCCATGAATCGTTGTCTAAATGTATGTTTAAAAGATGTAGGAACTTATCTACGCGCTCCTAGAAAAAAATGCGCCTGTTGTAGGCAATCCGCGTAGCACTAAATTGGGCATAATTTGGTATGCCGAAATATAAAGTGGAGAGTCGCTGGCAAGAACACCTAACTTTATACAAATACATTCATTCTCTTTGAAGAAATACATTCCTAAACTTACATTTACTTTCATGAAAAGTAAATGTAATGATTACTCATATTTGTATACAGGAAAAACAATGCGTAACTTTAAATTAAGAATAAAAGAGCGTATAACATGTCTCTCCAATATATATTTTTTCAGAATAATCATAATCTCATTGTATCAGATTATTCGTTCAATAAAGATAACGCCGTTGACATTTTACATGTTAATAATAAAAAAACATAATTTAGAGTAATCTTTTAAGTATAGAAAAAAAAAACAATTAAAAATAAGAACCTTCAATATTATTTTAGAATCTTTCAAAATATATAACAACAAATGCATAAAACGTTTAAAAAAATCATGAATATTTATAAAAGCGTCCCTTCAATCAATATGACGCGTACATATTTTATATGAAGTTAAAAACAAGAGTTCATGAAAAATAAAAAATATCCATTATTCCTAAGCTTATCACTTCCACTCCCTATTCGGCATATAATATTTAATAAATTACATTACCATACCCTTTTTTCTAAAATGGACAAACCCCCCAGTCCCCGTACTCTATTTAGTTTAAGTTTAGTTTTTGGATAGCTCTGATTATCAGACTGCTACAGAGTGAAACCGGTTGGCGCTACTAACTCAAATAAAATGGTTTATAATAAGTGAAAATTGTTTAATTTTATTTTTAAATGTGTCAAACCAACAAGTAATGGCTTCGTATCAATGTTTAATTTAATAAAACACTTTATTTTTGTATAAGTTTGTCCATTTAAGTTATTCATTTGATAACAAACTTTATAAATATTTAATACGAATGATAATGCAGTTTTCTAGAAGTTTTATTATATTTTATGGGAATGTAATATTTTTCTCTTCTAAGGCATTATCAAATGTTTGACATTTGATAATGTCTTAGAAGGGCAAAACTTATCATTCCGATTAAACATAATAATACTTCTAGAAAACAGACGTTTTCATTCGTATTAATTATTAAATATGGAGTTTTACACCATTGTTCAAGAAACAATATATAAATATTTTAATTTGAAATTTTTTTGTAATTTTATGATTGTTTCTTATAAGATCTAGGGATGGGCGATGATTTCATTTAATGGATTATTAAGTATTATTAAACTGAAGGCAATAATCTAAGGACGTGTGTATGCTATAATATATATTGATTTATTATATTTCATTAAATCTTAATTTATAGCAAAATGAGGACGATTCTTATGAATTTGAAGATATAAGTATTGATTTTTAGCCGTTGTTTTTCTTTATAAATACTAAGGTATAGCAAAATAGCATACCTCTCTCAATAAATAATACAGTTACTGATTGATTTTTAATTTCTACTTTAGATTTTAAAATGGTTTGGCTTTCGATCTTCCTTGCATAAGTCGCACCACCACAACTATGGCGCATTTTTTATTTCCCTACACGGCTGGTGTGTATGTATCCGTTTGTCTCAAATTCCCTCCAACCGCCAATTGGCGCGTCCTTGGAGGAGGTCGGTCACCTCCCGCGCAAACTTCGGCCGCCCCCGAACAAGACCGAACTTTCCCGAACGGTTTGAAAAATTTTCGAACCTTTTTCGTCCGTATTCGACCGGGCCAAAGGCTGGAGCAAAAAGAGACGCACCGACAACAAGATATGTAATTATGACAAATGAAAGCAGAGTTTACTTTTTGATAAAGTGTGTCTTATGGATGCACGGTCGCGTGTTGAAACGAAATTGAGGTCGCGATAGTTATTTTTTGAGGTAGGTCATTTATTTAACATATAAATTGTATTCTCTAAATACATTATTTTTGGTAAATGGCTGAGTTCTGGCCCATAGAATGAAATGAAAAATATCTCAAGTGAATTGTTCAAAACCAAAATAAAAAATGATAGAAAAAATTACATTATAATTAAGGTATTACTATTTTTCTCGTTTTTTCTGTGTTTTGTTTTTAAGATGATGATTTATAGATTATATTAGCATTTTCAATAAAATTTCTAAAAATTTTCCTATGGCCACACAAATTTTAAAGAGTTTTAACCTCCTTGATGATTTTTCTCCTACAATAAGCTCCTCGATCCTACATCTTCCAGTTTCAATAACCACATGTAATATAATTATTAAAAATATAATGTTTTAATCTTTTTAAAATTGATTTAATTGTACGTAATAAAATTGTCAATTTTCGCATTAATATGGCATGATCAACAATATGTTTTTGACATGTCAAAGTGAATTATGTCTTCCCATAAAAAAACACAAAAATCTTCTAGATAATTGACGTTTACATTAATTGGGATAGAAAAAATTGTAATGTATATTTTTAAATAAATGCAGTAGAAATGAGATCTCTTAGACGAATGTGTGGATATTGCGTGTATGATAGAGTGTGGAATAAAAATATTAGAAGTGAATTCGGTGAGAATGATTGTGTTATGAACAAAATAATGAAAGGATCATTAAGATGGTTTGGACATATGTAAAGAATGAATGAATAATAAATGGTAAAAAAAATATATGTTAACGATGTAAATGGAACCATTAATAGAGGAAGACCAAGGCAAACTTGGCACGATCAAATAAATCAAATATTGAATGTCGGCCATGTGAGGAGTCAGAGAAATCGACGCGCGTGCATGACACGATGTATGAATGTTCAGGAAGCGAAAGAAATATGTCAGGAAAGAAAAGTGTGACAGTCCATTCTTTCTGCCTACCTCTTCGGGGAGACGGCGTGATGGTTAGTTAGTTAGTTATGTTTATTTTTTGTCTTAAATATAATCATTATAATTTGTTGAACATTATAACCTTAAAGTTGGTCGACTTTAAAATAACATCATTATAAATTAGGTAGGTACTATAATATATGTGTAATATTAAAACCATTTACCTTTAAGTTTTAATAAATCATCTCTAACTCATCATATTAAAATATTAATTATATTTTATAGCCTTCAATATACATAAGTATTTCTTCTTTAACTTTAATATTTTCATGAATGAATTGAATTATTTTTAATGATATATTTTTTATAATTTATGAAAATTAGAATAAGAATATAAATAATAAATTGAATGAATTAACAGTGACTCAAACTTCAAAAAGAAACATAAAACGCTTATGAACACCTCGGACGTGATATCCAGGTTACGTGAGTTTAATCACAAGTACAGGGTGGTGAAAAATAACCTGTATAGCTTTAATTTATTAAAATTCTTTAATTTTATGGAAAATAATTTTTTGCTCTCTCTAATGCAGGGAACAAATCAATATTTTTATTGGAAGGAATTGAATGATTTAATTGTAAAATATTAAAAAAATAAAAATCAAGATTTTCACTTCATTGAAGGTTAAACTGTGGAATTCCATTGTAATTTGTAAAAAAAGAACAATTTCAGTCATAGATTTACACCTTAGAATGGAGGTCACCTTCAAAACATTTTATGAGGGAAAAATATTTAAAAAATTTAAATTATTTACATTTTTCATTTTTACGAAGAGATCAAAAACATTACACATGATCAATCCAAGTTGTTTGCTATCTCAAAATCACACAATACGATTTTTTCATAACCAAATTGAAATAAAATTTAAAAAATACTCAAAGATAGAGAAAACGATCACAACATTGATTTTACATGCCTGAGGCAACACACAATATGTCGACTTCCGAGGCGACCCGATTAACCAATGAGATTGCTCTACCTACAGGCATAGCTAGTATTGGCAGTTTGATTCTGCAGCGTGGCAAATACAATATTCTGTGCTGTCTTTAACAAAGGTAATTATATTATTACGAAATTAATTTCTTTATAAAATAATTAAAGTTGTCCATCATAATGGATAAGCCCAACGTTAATTGATTTTCCATTATTGCAGTCCTGCTCGATAATAAAGGGAAAAAACATATCCAAAGTTCGCCCTCGCTTTCCTTTGGATATGTGTATTTCCATTATGTGTATGACATAATGTATGAATGATGAGAAAGTGGGAAAATTTTGTCGAGGGAGTGATTTAATTTTCTGTTTACCTCTTCCGACAACGGCGTGATGGTTAGATGAATATTATTAACCGAATAATTTCAATTGATATATTAAAAAATTCATTAAATGAATATTTATTGTTTCTTGATCAATGATGTAAAACTCCATATGAAATAATTAATACGAATGAAAACGTCTGTTTTATATAAGTTTTATTATATTTTATGGGGAAATACGCCTTATCAAATATTTGATAAACATTTAGATGGCGAAATATAATAAAACATATGTTTTCTAGAAGTATTGTTATAATTTAGGTGAATGACATATTTCGCCTGTCTAATGCATTATCAAATGTCTTTTTGGCGAAATACGTTATTCACATTAATTATAATAAAAAAATAGAAAACGTACTTTTTTATTGGTATTAGTTATTTAAAATGGAGTTTCACATCATTGTTCAAGAAACTATAAGTATGGTGTGTTAAAGCTTTTGTTTAGCTTTTATTCCAATTTCAATAGTAATATTTAGTAAAGCATAAACTCAAGCACGACATCTTCCGTCACCGCTCTACGACGGGCCATTTGGCGGGAAAAGAAACAATAAAACGGCGTTACGGCGCTCATTTTTTCACCGCCTGGCAACAGCCAACGAAACGTGGGTTAGGTTAGGTCAGCATTTGGAAAGCACAATGGCAGATTGTAAAGGGGGATTCGTAAACAACGATAGCGGGGAAATAGACGACGTGTCGGCCACTTTGATGCTATTGGTATTATTTAATTAAATCTTAATAACTAACTAACTGAGAATACTTCTCATCAAGACCTATGTATGGAGTATCTTGATGTATGGCTGCGAGAAATGGTGCCTATCCGAAAGAGATAAACGGAGACTATTATACGTTGGAGGCTTTTAAAATGGGGTCCTATAGAAGACTATTAGGAATTTCCTGGAGAGACCACATTACAAATGAAGAGGTTCTCCAAAGAATCGAAGGAGGAAGGCACCTGCTCAGGACCTTGTCCAAAAGGCGTGCAAGATGGATCGGCCATGTAATACGACAAGAAGGCCTCATGCATGCCATAATGGAGGGTATGACCGAGGGAAGGACCTGTTGATGGACGTGTGCTCATCATATGCAGATTTCAAAAGAGCCGCACAAGACAAGGAAGATTGGAAGAGAAGAATAGAGGAAATTGCTGCAAACCAATCCCAGGATTGAAACCAGAGAGAGAGAACTAACTAACTAACTTGTTGTTTACTTAAAAGCATTCAGCGAGCAATGGAAATACAAGTGTTGGACGTCAGATTTCGTCATAAAATTAGAAGTAGAATGAAGGTTTCTAACAGCGTAGAAAGAATAGTAAAGTAAAAATGGCAAGTATACCACTTTTTGTTTAAATAACTAACTAAACACCACGCCTTCCCCTGAAGGGATTGGCAGAAAGATTGGACCGCCACACTGTTCTTTCCAGACATGCTTTCTCTACATTACATACATTGTGTCAACTTTTCAGTTTTTGATTATTAATCTAAATATCTAACTTAAAGTCACGCCGTTCCTCCAGAGGGGTAAGCAGATTATTTTGATTATTTATTATTACTTATTTAGCAAGTCGTTTTTTGTCATGATGTAGTCGCCTTTAATAATTGATTAATTTGGTCAAGCCACGTTTTCCTTGGACGTCCTTTGCCTTATTTTTTGTTCACATTGCTTAAATATGGCCTCAGGTCCCAGGTTCGATTCCTAGTGATGACATTGTTAAAAAAACCAATATGCATTTGGTCTGGTTGAATTCATGTGATAATAAAATTGGAAATAGACTAGTTACTAATCATGTGTCATTATTATCAGTAGCTAAAAAATTGTAAGCAGTAAGTAGGTTAATATAACCTGTTATATACAAAAATAAGGTAACCAACGAGAAAAATTTCATCAAAGGTCCAAGTGGCATCCCAAAAATCAACAAAATATATTATACCTTACTGCAAAATAATCCCTAGGATTAAAACTTAAAAAATAAACACATTATTCTCTCAAACATTTGTTCCGTATGTCCGAACCATCTTACAAGGGGATGACACGACATAGGCAATTGAATTCGGGATGGGATTTTGTAAGATTATATGTAGTACCCCCTAAGAGTCGTTCGTCAAAGTAAAAAAGTGTAGTAGCCATTAAACTTTTCACCATTGCTATTTTATGAGAGATTTTCCACTAGTTTCAATAGCTAAGTGTCTGAGCGGATAGCTTTCAATCTATTATATTATATTCTACTGGTCGGCCGGTTTTCGGTTCGATTTTCGCGTAGTGCGTTTTTCTAACAAGCAACGGTGAAAAATTTAAAGATTTTCCAAAAATTGGAAAATCTTGGAAAATGCTATTCCGAAGTCAATTTTCTATTAAAATGCTTGGATTTGTTTTAAGGAATGCTAAGATATTTTCAAACACTCAGGTACTTCGTGTTTTGTATAATTCCCTGGTAAGAAGTCGGCTGGAATATAGTTCCATTATTTGGTCACCGCCTGGGATCCGATATTCTCTGATGCGAAAAAAAGCTGCTCTTTCTTAACCTCAGGGAGCGCGGTTATTACCCATGGCTCTTTCCGATTGAATTATTGCTAGGTATGCTAAGCTACCAATCATTGGAGAAAAGGAGGAATATCCACTTAGGAGCTCACTTCTTTCAGCTGATTGGCGGCCGTATACAGAATTCGGAAGTCCTGAGTGATGTAGGTCTATTTGTCCCTGATTATTACCGTCGTCATAGACAGCACAGATTGTTTTATTTGCCGCGCTGCAGGACCAACCTGCAAATGGTTATGCCTGTGGGTATGTGATAGTGTGAGTTGTTATAAATATTTCTACTTCTTTCTACTTCCTTAATCTTTATGAATTTTTGTGCTTCTCTTATAAATTCTTATTCTGTAATTGTAAAGGATCTGGAATTATATGTCTGTAATGTTTGTAATTTTTATTCAAATAAATCAAATGAAAATTTGTTATGTCTTCTTATTCTCTTATTTGTGTCACTGTCGAAAATTTCTTATTCTCTTGTTGGTTATCCTTTTTTAATGAAGCTTTTTCAAGGCTAGATTAAAGTGGCTGTCAGGCCGTCCAGATATTTTGGTATATCTCAATATTCGAGAGTCGTCGACCTCCCGATGCACAAACTCGGTAAAAACACACGCACACAAAAAGTCTCCCTCACATCATGATACACATTACGCATACATTACCAGCGCTTGATACTCTGCTAAGAACGTATTCATCAAAGGAATCGTTATACAACTGTAATCGGACTCTGTTTATATAATCGTGCAATTATTATTTCTGTTTAATGACGTTGTAGACGGAAATGAGACATAAATTTAATAACAATTTCATTTATGAAATAAAGTTTTTTTCTATAATCTATACAAATAAAGATCCTTAAGTTTTATTAGTATATATTTAGAGTGAAAGATCAACGATTAAGAACGATACAACTTAAACCATTTTCTATTTTATTTCTATACAACAGTAAAAAAATAAAATAAAAATTTAATATCAAACATGTTTCGGACTAGCCAGCCCTTCATCAGTGATATTATAAAATTGTTTACAGATATGGTCAGTTTACTGAAAGGCGGCCATTATCGAAATAAGAACAATCGACAAGCGTGCATGTCACGATGTGTGAATGTAGAACATGCGCGAGTATTATGCTAGGATAGAACAATGTGGCGATCCATCCTCTCTGCCTACCCCTCCTAGGAAACGGTGTGATGGTTAGTTAGTTAGTTAGTTTTTTTTTATAATGATTTATTTTGGAATGTTTATGCTTTTGTTATAACAAATATTATGAAACAATATAAAATTAAAAATAATAATTTAAAGATCTTATTAGGTTTCAGGTATTAAATAACAACAAAAGAAATAATTTAAAGATTGGACTTGATGTTTATTTGATTATTTATAATATTTTTTAATTTTTATTTTCTTAAATTTTGAGATTGTTCAAAGTTATATTTTTTTTATTAACATGCAAAATTTCAACGCCATTGTCCTTATTAAATGAATGATCTATTTCAATAAGATGGTTTGCAAATTCTGAAGAGTTATTATTAGAGAGACATCTTACTTAACGTTTCATATTTTATTTTTATATTATTTTATACTATATATACAAAGTATATAAAAAACGAAACATCTACAATACAAAGTTATGGCACACATAGAAGACATTTTCTATTTATTTCACTCCCCATTACTCGCTACGTCTATATCCGTATGTGCGAGATAGACGTTGTTTATGATGCTTCCATAAATCTATATGATTTTCCGTTTTTCGCCATTTTCTCAAAGCGATAGTTCCGCTCAATGTTGTGAGAATTTTTGACATCAATGTTGAATGAATTGAAGTAAAATAAATATATTTTACTTAGATTTAAATTTATCATTTTGAACAGACGTGTAGTGAATACACATCACCGTTATGGGCGTTTTTAGCACCGTAAAAGGAATATTAAAATTGTTTTATTAGTAACAGTTTTAGTAATAATAATGTGATGAAACATTCAATCGAATGAAAACTGTAACAGAAGTAGACAGTATTGAAACCAGGTGCAAAAACAAGTCAGCAGACTATAGAGTACACAGAAAATTATTCGGTGTACCCCTCAACCGAATACCTGTTAGGTGAGGTCATGAGCATTCTAATTTCGAATTCAAATTTGAGCTTTGCGTGATCGCGATGAAACAAAGAAACATATTTTATAAATATAATGAGATAATCCATTGTTTTAGCTGAAACAATATGATTCTTCAAATATATTATATTAATTGTTTCAATTTTAAAACATAGTATAATAAATTATCTTAAGAGATAGTAAAATTTTATATCCAGGCTAGTACTGCCTTTTTAAAATAAGGATATTAACTGTTTAATTAAATCACTGTTATAGAATATCACAATTGATTTAATTTCTTTTAAAATTGTCGTTACAGCTGTCTCGCCTACCAATGTTAGCATCATCAGGTG
Source organism: Lepidostoma basale (assembly GCA_022606425.2). Taxonomy (NCBI): domain Eukaryota; kingdom Metazoa; phylum Arthropoda; class Insecta; order Trichoptera; family Lepidostomatidae; genus Lepidostoma; species Lepidostoma basale. The sequence goes on along the minus strand of JAHDVF020000620.1, from coordinate 44,092 downwards.
TTACAATATACTTAAATACAAATAGAAAAACTAAGTTTATAGAGAATACAAAAATCATTAGGAGGGGAAGAAACCACACGGAAAGAAGGAATCCGAGAAGAAGAAGAAGAATTATTTTATACTTGTATAGGTAACGCTAATTTATTTTGATTTTTTACTGAATTGGAAAATCAATTGATTCAACTATGTTTTTGGAATGAAATTTAATACAGTAATTAACTGAGAAACTAAAGGAATCCGTGTTGATGGGAAGTATTTAAACCATCTACGCTTTGCCGACGACATCGTACTTGTGAGCAACACTCCGCAGGAACTAGCTGAAATGCTGAAAGAACTGAACGATGTATCCAAATATGTAAGTTTGAATATGAACCTGGCAAAGACCAAGGTGATGGGCACGGAAAGGCTTGAAATCAACGTGAACGGCAACAGAATTGAGAATATCCAAGAATATATATACCTGGAACACAATATTTGATTGGGCCGAGATAACCAGACCGGAGAGCTAAAAAGAAGAATTGGACTAAGCTGGGCAGCTTTCGGAAACCTGAGCTACATCCTTAAAAACCTGAAAATACCGATCAACCTGAAATGAAAAGTCTATGAAGTCTGCGTTCTGCCAGTTGGTACTTATGGTCTTGAAACTGTTACATTGTCAAAAAAAGTGCTGAGAAACTGCGAGTGACCCAAAGAGCCATGGAAAGAGCCATATTAGGAATAAGCCTAAGAGACAGGGTCAGAGACAATACGGTAAGAGAAAAAACAAAGGTCACTGACATCATACACCGGGTGGCGACTCTAAAATGGCAATGGCGGGTCACGTAGCCAGAAACCCAGATTAAAAGTGGAAAAGAAGACTGCTGACTTGGAGACCGTGCAGGGTGACCGCAACTGGAAGGATGATCTATACAGACACGTGGCCAGTCTATACACACAATTAGCCAGAAGTGGACTGGAATAGGCTGAGGAAGAAGAAGAAGGAAGATTCACACATCGTACGCTCGTCGATTGTTCTGACTTCAAACATGGCCGCGTTTCGGTAATTGAATAATTTGGTCATGTCATTTTTCTTGGCCTTCCTCGACTTTTTTTCCATTCACACTACATGTATTTACACACTTTTTAACCATTATTACCTCATCTCATCGTTCCATACGCTCAAACAATCTTATTGACTCTTTTTAATGTTATGAAGGACGCATTTTTCCGCCTAATATTCCTTTATTTTTTCTTCGTTAGGTATTTTATTATATACTGTTTTTCCGCGCGTTCTTCTTAGTGGTCTCGTTTCTACAGAATTTCTATTTTCATCATTATAAAGTATTTTACAATAATATTATGGTTATTTTATATTTTAGTTTTGTTTAAATATGGATGGAATAAGGTTATAAGCGGTCTCCTCCGAGATCGACGTCTTTTATATTAGTGAAGGTACGTTCAGGGGACAAATACTCTTTATTTTAGAAAGTATCTTTTCTTCCTAATGTCAACCCATTTCTAATACTTTCCTGGTGTTATATTTACCTGTACTCAATAGATGCCTTAAACATTTTGCTGTTGGTGATGTCTTTTGAGTTATTAACTGATTTGATTTGATTTAATTTGATCATAACACAGATAATAAAATCCAATATTTTCAGCATGAAACCAAAATCATGAAACAATACGAAAAGTAGAAAACAGTTAATGTCCCGATTGTTTTAAAAAAAACAAAAACTATTTTTCTCCGTACACAAGTGCAGTTTCCTGCCCCTCCCTTATTCATTATTCATTGAAATACAAACAATGGGGTTGTCAAGGCCTCGTTTTGGAGGGTTGCGACCCCTATTATTGTTTTCATGAAAGGTAATGACCTACGTCACTGCGTTTCGAGTTGCACGCTGAAGTCTGTTGCAGGTATGAACCCATTCCCCCCATTGGAGTGTATTCATTTGAATTTAAAATCAAACGGTATTCGATTTTTGTTACGAACGTAATTATTTCATATTATTTTGTTTTGATAATCTACTGATTTTACTGAAATCACTTGGTGGAAATAAATTTTAAAGAATAATTAAATAAAACCATGTTTTTTTAAACTCCATACACTTATAGTTTTTATTTCGACAGCGACCGGTTTCGCCAGGTTAGCTGATATCGGCAGACTGGTCTCCGTCAAACTAGTCGCTGTCGAAATAAAGACAATAAGTGGAAGTTATTAATAAAAAACATTGTTTAATTATGAAATTTAGATTTAAAACACGTCTTAATGCGCCCTTGAGGTGATTACGTTACAAAAATGGCGCTATAAAAGTTAGCATATTATTATTATTATTATTATTATGGCATTATTAAAAAAGGAACTTTCATGGTGCCTTATAATAATAATAATAATAAATTGGATAATTTATAAAGCGCCATTTTTATGAATTGCTCATCTCAAGGGCGCTGTAGAAGATGCTCCGTTTTATCAACTAGATAATAATAATAATAATAATGATAAAAATATATATAAACATATTTAGTATGAGGGCTGCACCCGACGAAATCGATCAGCCCTTTCTGTCAGGAAATGATAATTTGAAAAGGTGCGTTTTGAGTCTCGATCTAAACTCTGATTGATTCTCAATGCACTTAAGGTCTGCTGGAAGACTGTTCCAGGCTGAAGGGTCGGCTACCGCGAAGGCTTGGTCGCCAAAGTTTGTGCTTGGACAGCGTTTTGGCACAGTCAATCTACCGATCGCAGAAGACTTAGCTGATCGCAATGTAGACTGTCTAGCATTCAGGTTCTCGTTGATGCAGAGTTCAGATATATAAGCTGGTGCCATTCCATGTAACGCCTTATAGACCGTCCAGCAGAGTTTGTATTGTATCCTTTCTGGACATTTCAACCAGTGGAGCTCCTTAAGATGCTGTGTTATGTGACAACTCTTTGGCACACCCCTTATCAGTCTTGCTGCTGCATTGAATGCAGACTGGAGTTTATTTATTTGCTGTTTGGGGATGTTGGCGTAGACACCATTGCAGTAATCTAGTCGGGATACGACGAAGGAATTGATCAATGTTTTAAAACTGTCAATGGGAATATTTCTTTTTATGGATCTTAGCCTTAGCATTGCTAAACATGTTACTAATATTATTGATAATAAAACATCAAGAAATCCTTCATTTTCATCATTAGTAACGTTTAATAAGTGTTTTCTAATTAAATTAAATCTACCGTCACAGGTTTTAACAATATTTTGCTGTGTAATATTTTAAGATGAAGATGCGTTCCCGCGGCCGCCATCTTGATATTTTTAACTATTAAAAAAAGTTAACTTCTAGAATCCACTCACGCATGCGTAGTTTACTTAATTGAGGGAAAAACCGGTTAGACGTGTTCCACACCAGTGGTTATTCAAATATTCGATGATTAAAAACACATCCCAATTGCTCGAGACCACAAAGAATTTTACACCCTATTCACGAGTTAACAAGATTCAATTTCGCGTGAGGAAGTCCCTCCGCGGAGTTGAGTTTTTTGCATGCGATTATATTTTTACCCACACACCATATTAAAGAAGTTTTTTCCAACTAAAAATGCACTTTGTATGCAATGTTTTCTTTGCATTAAAGAGCACGTTTTTTATTTTATTATAAAAGGTCTTCTTCTTCTCTTTTCAATAGATTTGACGATCTGTAGCACAGAAATCATGTTTTCTGATGATGAGGTCTAGATGTCCCTCAATCTCTTAGGCGGTCTTGCAGGTGGACGGCATCCGAAGGGGATTTCGTACCATCCACAGTGTCGGCCCGCGTCTCTATAGCATACAACATGATAGGTCGCATGCGTGTCTTATAAATTCTGATCTTGCATACACATGTGCTTGTTCTTCATTCCAAGGAACTTTGTTCTAACACGCTATCCTTGTAGAATTTATTTTCCGAAATTGTTTGGGCATGTGGCTCTATTCATAGACGTTTGCGGCTCTTCGAACAATTACTCCAATTTCACCTCATCTCAAGCAGCCTAATGTTAAGAAAATGGCTTTTGGTTTTCTCACAATCTTTAGCTCTACAATATATGCAAACAAACATTTTCAACCATGAACCAAATAAAAAAATAAACTAAAAAGCATAACAATACCGGAAACTGTTTAAAGGTTTTTTATCCTAAAATGGTGCACATCAATTGTTTAGCTCATGAGGTGCACGGGATTGCTGAAGAATAACAAAAAATTGGCTTGAAGTGAAGGACCTAATTTTCAGTCCCAAAAAATTTTTCGTGAAAGCTCCTAGTCGCGTGACGGTTTTCAAGGAGTTTTCACCGGAGCCTATTGTCACTCGGTGGGGTACGTGGATCTAAGCGGCACTCTACTATGCTGAACACGGAGAAACGTGAAAATGAGGTGATATTTACGTTTGATGATGAAGATAACTATGCCATTGCCAAAGCCATGATAGCGCTAAACAATCCGAAAACCTTCACCGAGTTAAATTTCATCTTGGCTCATTTTCACAACTTTCCATTGATAATTGAAAAACTGGAAGCGTAAGGCGGCGTTTTTACTTCGGTTGAGGAAATTGTTCTGCAATTTAAAAAAACAATCGTTGACGTGGTCAGAAGAAAAAGGGGGACCTTGTAAGAAAAAAGCTGGAAGCTATGCCGAAATCCCGACTTGGAAGAAATTAAAAAAGATCATACATCCTGCAAGGAGAATATCGGAGTATAGACGGCGCCATTGGTGATTGCACGATCTACAAATTCTTACATATTGTCTCGATCGATGTAGAGAGGTCGTTCTCCCGTTTAAAAAATCTCAAATGATCGACTTAGTCTTATCCCTGAAAATATAGAAAAAAAAATTCAATATTGTAAATAGATTGTCACACATAAGATCTTGTTTTTTGTTTCTAGTTTATTATAAACATAAGGTTAAAGAATGTAAAATAATATTTAGGTCATACCACAAAGATAATATTTTCAACTTTAGAGAATATAAATCCGAGCCCTTTATAACATATTAGGTCCTTACATATGAAATTGGCCTTTTGCCGTACTGGCAACTTTGATCTCAAATATCTTCTCTTTGGTTAGGAATTCCAAATTCAAATTCATACAGCTATTTACTCAAGTATTTGTGTTTTGAAAATTATAATTCACATGTTTTTCCTCAATTGTTTTTTTTCTTTGCGTCACTCAGTTTACAAAATGGAAAACTTGAAATATCGCGTTATTTAGAGTACGAGTTCCACCGTGGCACCAGTGCTGCAGAAACGGCTCGAAGGATTAATGATGTGTATGGCGACGGTGCCGCAAAAGAAAACACAGTGCGTTTTTGGTTCCAACGTTTTCGTTCTGGAAATTTCGACCTGCAGAACAAGCCGCGTGGACGGCCGGAGACCAAAGTTGATAATGAAGAATTGAAGGCTATTGTGGAAGCGGATCCATCGCAAACCACGTCCGAGTTAGCTGCAGGCTGCGGTGTTAGTGATAAAACTGTTTTAATCCACTTGAAGCAAATTGGGAAGGTAAAAAAGCTTGAAAGGTGGGTACCTCACGAATTGAGTGAAGCAAATCAACAAACGCGCGTTGGCTGCTGCGTTGCATTACTCAACCGGCACAATAATGAAGGGATTTAAAATCGAATCATTACCTGTGATGAAAAGTGGATCCTGAATGATAATCGGAAGCACTCATCGCAATGGCTGAACCCTGCCGAACCAGCCAAACCATGCCCCAAGCGAAAATTGACTCCAAAAAAGTTACTTGTGAGCGTTTGGAGGACTAGTGCTGGTGTCGTTCACTACAGCTTTCTTTAATCTGGCCAGACGATTACGGCAGATGTCTATTGTCAGCAACTGCAAACCATGATGGAAAAGCTAGCTGCTAAACAACCGAGGCTGGTTAATCGCTCTAGGCCACTGCTGCTGCATGATAACGCTAGACCACACACTGCACAACAGACGGCTACCAAATTAGAAGAGCTTCAATTGGAATGTGTAAGACATCCACCGTACTCTCCGGACCTTGCCCCAACAGATTACTATTTTTTTCGAAATTTGGATATCTTCTTGCAAGGGAAAAAATTCAACTCCGATGGGGCAGTCCAAACCGACTTCAAAGATTTTATTGATTCCCGTCCGAATGGTTTTTTTAGTAAAGGGATCGATGAACTACTGCTACTAACTAGTGCATAGATAGCAATGGTACATACTTTGATTAAATAAATATATTATATTTAAAAAAAATCAACTTTATGTTCCTCCCATACAAAACGCCAATTTCATATGTAAGGACCTAATATTACATATATGCGACTCTCTGGTACCTTTGTTCTCCGGTTTCCATGACAATTTGGCTCTTCTCACATGACAAACTGCCGACCCCTGTCTTAGACTACCACCAGATTTCTATATTTTAACTAACTAACTAATCATCACGCAGTCTTTCGAAGGGGTAGCCAGAAATAATGGACTGCTACACTTTTCTTTCCTGACATATTTCTCTCGCTCCCATTACATTCATACTTTGTATACGTACACACGTCGATGTCTTCGACTCTTCACGTGGCCGATATTCAATATTTTATTTATTTGATCGTGACACTTTTCCTTGGACTTCCTCTATTTTTAGTTCCGTTTACATTGTTAACATATATATATTTTTTTACCGTTCTTTCTTCATTCATTATTTCCATAAGTCCAAACATCTTAAAGATCCTATCATTATTTTTTTTCAAAACGCTTTCATTTGAACTGCATTCACTTCATACATTTTCATATTTCCGAATAAAATTCATACTTGTAATTATAAAGAAGATACCGGGTCACTCACAGGATTGAACCTAGGTCCCTTGAATAAGAAGTCAAGCGTTCCCCTAGAACACCGATAATTTTATATTTTATAGTAGGTTTAATATTAATGTGTTTCACTTACGGCACTTTTCTATTTTTAATTACATAAAACTATTTTCTAGTAGTGTATGGAAGTGAAGCTTGGATCTGGGAAAAGAAGGACGAAAGCAGGATAAACGCCGTAGAACGATGAAATAAGAAATACATGTAAGGCAGATAGATGACTGCATCATGGATAAAATTAAAAAAAGATCCCTGAGATGGTTTGGACATATGGAACGAATGGATGAGAGTAGAATGGTTACAAAGTTGTACACAAGCAGCGTGAGTGGAAAAAGAAGCCGAAGACCACTGAGGAAAATATGGCATGATCAAATTAATCAATTACTAAAAGGCAGCCATATTCGAAGACGGAATAATCGACGTGCGTGTATGGTACGATGTATGAATGTAGAGGAATCCCGAGAGGTATGCTAGGAGCATTGTGGCGATCCATCCTCTCTGACTACTCCTCCGGGGAAATGGCGTGATGGTTAATAGTTAGTTAGTATAGTAAATAGATTGTCACACATAAGATCTTGTTTTTTGTTTCTAGTTTATACTAAACATAAGGTTAGAGTATATTAAATAATATTTCGGACATACACAGAGAATATTTTCAACTTCAGCTCGTAAGAAGGTACCGGGTCACTCCCAGGTTTGAACCTAGGTCTCTTGGATAAGAAGTCAAGCGTTCCCCTAAAACACCACCAGTTTTATATGTTATAGGTGGTTTAATATTAATGTGTTTCACTTTTCTTATTGTGTATTGGACCTCCTAAAAGTTGGATGAACAGCTGGGAATCTATCTCACAGGAGGAGCAACTCTGGAGAACAGACCACATAGGTCTACAAGGAAGAAGAAGAAGAAGATTTTTCTATTTTTGATTATATAAAACTACTTTCTAGCGGTTAAAATATGGCACAAATAGGCATTAATGAATGTTTTTTGCTGAATTTGTGGACTGGCTGCTTTCTGAATAACTACGCGCAATTATAAAAATCTTCCGATGATAAATTATTTTGCACTTTCTGCAACGCAATGCAAAGGTCTCCAGCAGGTCGCCATTCTCTATCGGAGAAGTGGAAGAGGAGGTCAGAGGCCACTCTGGTCCAGGCCAAAGATGGACCTCACTTTTGCTAACTCAGAATGAAACAGGTAAATGCAGAGTTGCACTGGTCGAACGATAATGCAAAAATGTTAAATAAAATATGCATTTTGTTTCGTGTTCTGAATTCTTTGCATTCTGGTTGTGATATAAATGTCAATTAATGTTGTTTTTTTTTAAATTCCACGGTATAAATTCATTATAAATAAAGAAAATAAACAATGTTTGTAAAAAATCTTTTTAAAATGTATACTATAATCAGGATCATCGAAAAAATACCAACATTTAAAATAACTGTTATAAAAAAACTATTAAAGGTAATTTAATGGTTTTGATCTTAAAATGTGCGGAAAAAGATTGAAAAAAAATCATAATGTAGCCGGCCTGGCCTAGATTTTTTTCTCTACAGTAGTCCCTGTTTCCTTAAACTGTTGAAACCATCGAATGATAGCTTTATAATCAGTAATAAGGGTTTTGGTGCTATATTTTTTTTTAATGTTGGAATTATTTTTCGATGACCTGTATAGTTCTCATCAGAAGATTGCAGCGAGGTCCCGAAACCGGTGGAAGACATGAACTTTATTGGATTTTAACTAAATATACATTTTAAAAAGATTTTTTTGTCAATTATTTTATTTTCTTTATTCAAATGTCAATATGTTTGAGTAAACACAATTTCACTGTAATATCACAATACTTTATTTGGTTTTTGCATATATGTTTCGGTTACGACACAACCTTTTTCGATGAACAAATTTTAATATAATAAATTAAAGCAACGGGCAAAAAAGAAAATTTCGGCTAGAAAACCTTCAAGAATGGTTTAGTTGCAGCATAACATCCCTGTTTAGAGCTGCTGTATCAAAAATAAAAATAGCCACTTACCGTCGATAGGAGAGAAACAAGAAGACGAATATTTTGTAAAAAGGGGTGGAGTTATGTCTAAGGGTGTTCAAATTCCTGTCAATTGCAATTCATTCCTATGAATCGTGGAGATAACTCTTTATCTCTATTTATTGTTTCTTGAACAATGATGTAAAACTTCATATTAAATAATTAATACGAATGAAAACCTCAGTTTTCTAGAAGTTTTATTATATTTTATGGGAATGACATGTTTCACCCTTCCAAGGCTTTATAAAATGTTTTTTGATAATGCCTTTTATGCCCACATTTGATATTGCCTTAGAAGGGCGAACTTCTAGAAAACTGAGGTTTTCATTCGTATTCATTCTTTATCTTTAATTTTTTTCTTGCTATTGAGGTTGAAGATTTGGCCGACTTTGTGTTTTTTTCAAGGGGAATAAATATCCAAAACATATATAATAATATATTACATGATCCGGATCGTCCATGTCAACATGTGCAACATCGAAAAAATATTATGTGTTATTACATTATGCGCTAAATTAAAAAAACGGTGGATACGTGGAACATAAAATAAATAGACAATATGTGCACCGTCTAAAAAGAACATTTTGTGTTAAATTATTTTTATTTTGTTATTTTATTTCATATCATTGTATTTTATATTGTTTGTTTTAGATTTATTTTGTGGGTGTTGGACGATCGAAGTGTGCGCGGGAGATGCCTATTGGTGGCGATGAGGTTCGCAACCCATCACACCGCGTCTCCCGCGGGGCGAAAAGAAAAGGATGAAGTGCCGCATCAGTAAAAAAGTGACAGTTCATTCTTTCTGCCTACCCTTTCGGGGAGACGGCGTGATGGTTAGTTAGTTAGTTAGTTAGTTAGTTATATTACATGAGATAGAACACACATACGAGTATATGTATATATGCATTTAAAAAAGTTTTTGAATTTATTATTCAATTTCCCATAATTTAAATCCAAATACAACCCTGCGTCATTAGTATGTCGTCTTGCTATTGTGAATTCCACTTTCTACATTTTGCCCAGGTGATGCTGGTGAGAAGAAGAAATAAAAATGTCGGAATGGATTGTTCCGCCTTCTTATGTACATAATAAATATTATTAATTTACAGCGGTGTAATCTCGTTGGAAGTATTTTAATAGTTAGTTGTTTATCATTTGTGTATGTTATGAACTGGTGGTGGTTTAAGCGACAGAACGCTTGGAATCTGATCCAGGGGCACGGAGTCAAACCTGGGCGCGACCCGAATGCTTCTTAACAAAAATGAGCTATAATTATTGTTCATTTAAGAGATAAACATCACATTGTTATCAGAGAAGGTAAAGGGGAAACCACTCTAGATATCATTCTCTAGGTCATTACTATGAAAATGATTCACTCCACGGTCCCGAGTCTCGAAATACCCTTGAATGGGTCAGGGGTGTGAGCTGTTTTGTGCTTCTAAGGATAGAGATGTCTACTATCAAGTGATGGTCAACTTTGGAGCGACAAGACATTTTTTTTAATGAGTTTTTATTGTTTATAAATGGTACAAAAATGGTTTAATATAATATTACAAATAAGTATGTATCTAAATTTTTATTTATTACCTAATACTTCTTCTTCTTCTTCTTCAAGTGCCCTGTCGGGTCCCCCCAACGATTGCGATCACCTCAGCGAACCTATCCCTGTCCTGCGCCGCTAGGAATAGTTCCTTCAATGCCGGTCCACTCCCTCACGTTTCACAGCCAGGACATTTGTCTCCTACCGGACCCTCGGCGTGCCTCAATTTTCCCCTCCAATATCAGTTGGATAAGATGGTACTTTTCCCCACGCAGTATATGATACTAGGAGAAACAAACAAACAAACAATCACGAGGTTTCTCCGGAAGGGAAGGCAGAAATAATTGACCGCCATACTGCTCTATCCTGATATATCTCATTAGCATTGCCACCGTTTAAGCTTTGATTAATTTGTTGTGATCCTTTCGTAATTTTGTACATTATTCTAATTAATCATAATCATAATTAAATCTATTGCAGCATGTAATTGGCCTTACTAAAACTATTCTAAATGTTTTATTATGTATATGTTACTGATATCGCTGCATGTTACCCTAAAAAATAAAAAAATAAAATAAAAGAAAAAATTAACAATTTTTTCGCTTTATACCTACTCCTTCATTATCAGCATTTCAAATTCTGATATACACCATTCTACTGCACTATTCCTTTCAAGGATCCATCCATGCGAGACATGGACTGTAACTAAAAAGCAATGCACAAAATCAAAGTTGCACAACGGGCCATGGAAAGATCCATGTTGGCTTTCTCGCTTAGAGACCATATACCCAACGTGGAGATTGGAAGACGCACCAGGGTCACCGAAGTAGGGATACGCATTGCGAGGATGAAGTGGCAGTGGGCTGGTCATGTGTGTCGACGGGATGATTGAATATGGAGTCAGAGGGTTAGTAAATGGTGGCCAAGGTTGGGCCGGAGAAGTGTCGGGAGACAGCCAACCAGGTGGAGCGATGATATTGTGCGGACGGCGGGGCCTGGCGAAGGGCCTGGAGAACACTAGAGAGACACAGAGAGATGGTGTGGGAGCGGAGAGGCTTACGTCCAGCAGTGGATGGAGACAAGCAGACAAATAACTAATTAACTAACCATCACGCCATCTCCCCAAAGGGGTAAACATAAAAAAATGTACCGCCATATTGTTCTTTCCTGACACACTTCTCTCAATTCCTCAACTTTCATACGTCGTATCATGTATATTTTATCTTGATCGGTTTCAATATCAATAATGCCATCATCTGGCCATCTACATTTAATTTACTTTACGTTATGAATGGATTATAAAATATGAAATAATTAAAATTTAAATAATTTATGTTACAAACTTTCATTTACTCTTCCCTTTCAAAAACCATTACAAAAGACATTCCGACATACATCATTAAATCGTTTAACTTGCATAGACGTATGTGTGGTAGAACGATATACGATAGAATCTCAAATGCTGATATAGAAAAGGAATGTAGAGCGTAAGAAGGTATTATGAATAATATTATGAAAGGATCGCTGCGTTGGTTCGGACATATGGAGCGCATGGATGGAGAAAGAATGGTTAAGAAAGTAAACGTTAACAATTTAAATGGAGGACGGAGTCGAGGTAGACAGAGGAAAACATGGCATGACCAAATTAATCAAATTTTAAAGGTTGGTCATGTTAGAAGTCGGATGAATCGACGTGCGTGTATAACTCGCTGTATGAATGTGGAAGAAGCTAGATAGGTGTGCCAGGATAGAGTTGTGTGGCGGTCCATACTCTCTGCCTACCCTGCGGGGAAACGTTGTTTTGGTTTTTGTCGTTGTTGTTTTAAAATATTTTTTAAAGAAAATTTATATTCCTATATCTAGATTAAATCTATTGTGGGAATGAATGGTGTCCTTCACGGTAAATCAATTTTTTGTGTTTGTCATTTCAACGACGTTTCTAGAAGGGGTAAAAAATGATTAACGCTTTTATTTTATATAGTTGTGGACAAAAGAGCGTGAATCGTGTATCCTTGAATGCCGCAATAGACTCGTGAACAAATCGTACTGGAAATATCTGTATTAGCTCCACCATGCTAGGGTAATTCCGGGTAAGATTGGACAATCGTGTAACTTTGGACAAAACTTTTTTTTAAAACATTTTGAATGTATACAAATAGTTGTAGACGAATACTGGATTTTACCCATTGCGAGTTATCATTTCAAGGATTAATTTTATCTCAATAGTAACGAAGATACAAATTGGGAACAGAATATCTAGCGTTATCTAGCAATACGTTAATGGCGGTAGTCTTTCACATTGCGTTTATAAAAAGATCTTCTGTTTAATGCTTAATCAAATCTTCATAGATGGCGCTAGTGTGTAGATTGAAATAGAACATCTGAAATGTGGTGTTACATAGTAGCATGTATATATGCATGCAACCACATTTTCAAAAAACCACTGTCCATTATATTTAATCGATCGCTACAAACGGGTGTCTTTCCGGAACTTTGGAAGATTTCTAAAATCTCTCCAGTTTTCAAGAAAGGCACAAAATCATGTGTTGAAAATTATCGACCAGTAGCAATTTTATCTACACCTGCGAAGGTATTTGAGGCGTTAATACATCGTTTTATTAACCCAAAGATAGAACCATTCATAATTAATGAACAGCATGGATTCAGATCAGGGCGTTCAACCATTACAAATTTGATGGTATTTACGAACTTTGTCACTAAGTGCCTTGATAAAGGTGCACAAGTCGACTGCTCGTATAGCGATTTTTCAAAAGCGTTTGATAAGGTGGACCACCAACTTTTGCTTCGAAAGCTTCAAAGGATTGGCTTTAGTGACAATCTGCTCAAGCTTTTCTCTAGTTATCTAACATCTCGAAAACAATATGTGTCATATGGACTTTTTCAGTCTTCGGCCTTTCACACCTCATCAGGGGTGCCACAAGGGTCTAATTTAGGACCATTGCTTTTCACGATATTCATAAATGATATTTCTAACGAAATAAAGTTTTCAAATTTTTTATTATTTGCTGATGACATAAAAGTTTTCTCTGAAATAGAGAATCCCTCAGATTGCTTGAAGCTTCAGTGTGACATTCAGAGCATAACCCAATGGAGTAAACGTAATAAATTATTCTTCAACGTCTCCAAGTGCTTTGTTATGTCATACACACGGGCATCGAAAACATTATACTTTCGCTATCTTATGGATGGGGTACAGCTTGAAAGAGCTTCTACATCCAGAGATCTCGGTGTTCTGTTCGATGCTCAATTATCGTTCAATCTTCACATAGTTGCTCTATGTAATAGTTCCATTAAAATGCTTGGATTTGTTTTCAGGAATGCCAAGATATTTTCGAACACACAGGTACTTAGGGTGTTGTATAATTCCCTGGTATGAAGTCGGCTGGAATATAGTTCCGTTATTTGGTCACCGCCTGGGATCCGATATTCTCTGATGGTGGAGCGAGTGCAGAAAAAATTTCTGCGCTTTCTTTACCTCAGGGAGCGCGGTTATTACCCGTGGCTCTTTCCGACTGAATTCTTGCTAGGTATGCTAAGCTACCAATCATTGGAGAGAAGGAGGAACATTCACTTGGGAGTTCACTTCTTTCAGCTGATTGGCGACCGTATACAGAACTCGATGTCCTGAGTGATGTAGGTCTATTTGTCCCTGATAATTACCTTCGTCAAAGACAGCACAGATTGTTTTATTTGCCACGCTGCAGAACCAACCTGCCAATGGTAATGCCTGTGGGTAGGGCAATCTTATTGCTTAATCGGATTGCCTCGGAGGTCGACATATTTCGTGATAGTGTGAGTTGCCTCAGGGATGCAATATCAATGTTATGATTTTTTCTTACTCTTAAGCTTAATTTTTATTTTTTTTAATGCTTCTCTGTTTATAATGTAATTGCAAATGATTTGGAATTGTATGTCTGTAATGTTTGTGATTATTATCAAAATAAATAAATGAAATGAAATGAAATACAACTTCCAAAATTTTGTCAGACATGGTGGTCGTAAGAAGGATGGAATGAGGAATGTTTTATTACATAAAGCGTGCACTTAACCCCAACCAGTGAGAGGTCATAAGTCCTGTAAACACCTCGACTGCCATATTCTGTTCCCAATTTGCATCTTCGTCTCTATTGAGATACAATTAATCCTTAAGTTTTTTTTAACAAACATTATTAATATCTTTATTTTTCCTAGTTACTTATGAAATCATAAAAAAAATTTGCGTCTAATGGCGGAAATAAGCTAATTTAAGATGATTATTGTCAAATACGTAAATCCCAGTAGCTAGAGACTGCCAGGAAGAGATGGAGGGATGGCTGGACTCAATGAAACCAATTTATCGATGAAAGCAAAAGCGGTCGTACTAAACGGTGTTCTAGGTCTAACCCTAATGAATAGAAGCAAAAAATGAAACTGGTCGAAGAAGGATGAGAGCGGAATAAATGCGGTAGAAATGAAATACCCTAGACGTACCCTATGTGTGGTAAAAATATGAAAGGCAAATTTATTGTTTCATGAACAATGATGTAAAAATTCATATTAAATAATTAATACGAACGAAAACGCTACAAAAAACTGACTGAATTATGTAAGGCAGAGTTTTAAATGCTGAGATTAGTAAGGAATGTAGAGCGGAAGAAAGTATTATGAACAAAATCATGAAAAGATCACTGTGTTGGTTTGGTCACATGAAACGCATGGACAGTGAAAGAATTGTTAAAAAGTATACGCTAGCAATGTGAGTAATGTATGGGGTCGAGGAAAAGCGAGGGAAACATGGCACTACCTTATTCTTCTTCTTCTTCTTCTTTTGATAGATCTGACGATCTGTGACACAGATATCATATCTCGTCGGATGATGAGATCCAGCTGTCCCTCCATCTCTTCGGCGGTCTTCCAGGTGGGCGGTGTTCGGAAGGGATTTCATAAGCGGCTGTATATACGAGTCTGTCACCATCCATTCGGGCTACATGGTCCCTCCAGTATCTTCTTCTGGATCTACTCCACTGAACGATATCCTCTATTTCGCAGGTTTTTCTTATGTCTGCGTTGCGGACACGATCTCGGAGGGTTTTTCCAGTAATTGATCTTAGGACCTTCCAAATACCCTTAGGCACTACCAAATCAATCAAATTTTAATGGTCGGACATCTTAGAAGTCGGAAGAATCGACGTGCGTGTATGACTCGCTGTATGAATGTGGAGGAATCTAGAGAGGTGTGTCGAGATAGAGTGGTGTGACGGTCTACTCTCTCTGCCTATCCTTTCGAGGAAACGGCGCGATAATTTGTTTGTTGTTGTTGTTGTTGTTGTCCAATGTTACCCGAATCGAATCTTCTTAGAATTATGCATGGACAACAGATAGTTTCCGATTCAAATGGTAACAGATTTGACTTAATTACGGATCGGATAGTTTCTCTTTCGCAAATCATCGCGCCTTTAGATTACTCTTCAACAGAATAAGACTCATTAAAAATAAAGTAACGAGTTAATTTACTATCAACAGTGAGATCTTGTTTGATACAATCAGCGTGATTTGCATTTGCAGATACTAAGGTCATATCACCATGAGAAATAATGAATTAATTAACAAGTTGATATAGCGGAAACTTCAAAAGTTATTTAATTAACTGTATTATAAAATAAAATTGATGGTTTGGGGTTCTAATTTGGAAAAACTCCAATATATAATTAATGTATTAAATTTGTTTTTTTTAGAGGTTTGGTTATTAAACTAGCGACATTTTTTCTACAGACTGTCAATTTGACATTTAACAGTTGATTTGTAGTCAGTACGTTTTGCCATTTTACCCAATTGTTCAATAAAGGTGTCGAAAATTGGACTTCACGATTGCGCTTCATTCGAGCTAGCCATGGCGCTCATATGCCAGAAATCATATTTAAACAATAATGGCATAAAATGATATATTAAATAAAACAAATATCATAGACATTCAAAAAAAATTTTATGTTTTTTTTTTTCCATTTTGAATTTGTATACCTCTAAAAAACACCCTTGATGTAACAATGTGTGCCTTTTGGTAATGCATTGATTTATTTATATATAAAAAATATAAACAATAGTAATAAATTTGTTTCACCTTGGAAGGGCATTCTTAAACTCGGTTTGAGAATGATATTTTTTATGTATACATATTACATTTTTGTATATACAATAAATATATCAATGTAAAACAAAAATAAATGAAAGTTTCATTATACATTAATTTTATAATATATTTTGACATTATAACTGTAATTGGTACGAGATTTCAGTCTATCAAAAAAGTTAAGATCACAGTGCACAATAATGTTACTGTGCCGAATTTTATGTATGAAGCAAAGCAAGGAACTGGCAAAAGAAGGATTAAAGTCAAATAAATGCAGTAGAAATGAAATCTCTTAGACGACTGTGTAGAAAATATGTGAGTGATAGAGTGTCGAATTAACATATAAGAATTGAATGCGGTGCGAATGCGTTTTGTGAATGTGTCATGGACAAAATTATGAAAGGAACTTTACGATGTATAATGAACACGAAAGTGTTGTGAACAAAATAATGAATAGGAACATTACGATGGCTTGGACACTTAGAAATAACGAATAATAAAATACTGGTAAAATAGAAGAGGACAGAAGAAAACATGGCAAGATCAAATCAATCGAATATTGAATGTCGGCCACGTGTGGAGTCGGAGAAATCGATGTGCGTGCATGACATGATGTATGAATATTGAGGAAATGAGAGAAGTATGTCAGGAAACAATAGCGGTCCATTATTTCTGCCCATCCCTTCGGACTTCTTCAGACTGCCCTCGCCACATGGTATCACAAGGGCAGGCTAGTTTTATAATCTGGAAAATAATATAATAATAAGTGCAGATGTTGAGTGGCGGTACTCTCATAGGAGCCCAGAAGCCCGGCTTGCGTAAGAAATTTTGAATCAAACCCCCCAAATATAAGTAGTCATGCCCCCGCATTAACCAACAACCCACCAAATCACATTCAAATAATGTTCCCATCAGATGTAAAAGAAATAGCCACAAGAGGCTTTGATTCAAAATTTCTTACTCAAGCCGGGCTTCTGGGCTTCTATGGGAGTACCGCCGCGCCACTGCTGATGTTACCAATGTTACATAAAGATTAATATTTTTTAAAATGGCTTATCCGCCGAAAAAGGTGTTTTGATTTATATGGAACGAATAAAAATATCCATTTTTAAATAAAAAATGTTACGTTTTAAATTAAAAAAAAATATTTTAAATAACTGTAATATTATGTATTAAACTAGTTTCAACTCGCAAAATATTCACGGAAGCATTGTTTTCTTTATAGATATAAAATAACACAATTTTGTATTTAACCACGGTATGGTTATTATAATTGATGCCAACTAGTTTCGCTTTAACCCAAGCTTCATCAGGGTAGTATAATAACTAAGTTATAATTAAGTCATTATTCTTCACTAAGCTGCTTTTTTACTGCCCTGGGTCTAAGCGAAACTAGTTGGCATCAATTACAATATAATAACCATACTGTGGTTAAATACTAAGTGTTTTATTATTTTATATCTATAAGTTTAAAATGTCAAAAGAGAGTGCTTCATATGAATATTTATAGTTTTTCTACCCCTTATAAACTTGGTTCTCTGTGCAATTGTGATCAGTAATACGTTTTAATTTTTAATGTTCACCTTTTTTTCGCACGTATTAAAAATGTTACGTTTAACAATACTAAATTGTTCTCCAGTTAAATAAATAATCCAGAAAGGTATAGGGTGTTTTTATAAGAGGTTTTGTTTTTTTAACTGGCAATACTGTTTCTACAAACTGTCAATTTCGCAGTTGACAGTTGATTTGTAGTCAGTACGTTTTGACATTTTACCATAAATAGACTGACGTCAGAACAACGCTTGTAAATTGTGCAAATTTATTTTGAAAATCATGGTTCGGTTCGCCAAACCCATCGTGCTCTACGTCCATTTTACGGTCGACATAATCGTCCATTCGAGCAAGTTATTCAGATGACCATGGATTGTTTTCGCATCACATACACTCAGGTGGATAATATACATCCACAAAGACGACAATTGTCGAAAATTGGATTTCACGATTGCGCTTCATTCGAGCTAGCCGTGGCGCCGAAATCATATTTAAAATATAATGCCATAGAATTATCTATTAAATAAAGCCAATGTCATAGATATTAACTTTATTTTGATGTGTATTTTTTTTTTCATTTTGAATATGTATTGTATGCAAGGGGCATGCGCATCATGTGTATTTCTAATTGTTTTCGGAGAGAATCGAAGTATTTCTCTGTCGCTCTCTTGTGTTCAATTTCATTTTCGTACTATTTCTTTATGAAACCCGATTTTTTTAATTGCTCATAATAATATTTTTATATTTTTATATATAAATAAATAAATCTCTGTTATACCGTAGACCTTTTTTTGCTCACATTGAAGATTTTATGTTAAAATTCCAATACCATTGATTTAAATCCACGCTTTAGTTTTATTTAGGAAAAAATATTACCATATAAAAATGTATCTTCGATATAAGCATATTTCCAAATAATTGAAATATTTTAAATTGTCTCGTCAATTCTACGTCAGACCAAAAACAATGTTAAAATCACACTGTCATTGCCGGAAATCGAACCCGGGAACTTCGATGTGGGAGTCATAGATTTGCCACTCTGCTAAGGAGGTCGTCATTTTTTCTTGTTTAGATAACTAACTAACTAACCATCACACCGTCTCCCCGAAAGGGTGGGCAGAAAGAATAGACTGTCATCCTTTAACCGATGCGGCACTCCATCCTTCTCTTTTCGCCCCGCGAGAGATGCGGTGTGATGGGTTGCCAACCTCAACGCCTCAACGCCACCAATAGGCATCTCCCAAGCACACTTCGATCGTCCAATATCCACAAAATAAATCTAAAACAAATCATGATATTAAATAAAATTAAAAAACAAAATACAAATATTTTAACACGTATTTTTATTTCACAAATTCTTTTTAGATGGTGCACTGTTGACATGGACGATTCCGACTTGTGTGTTTATTTAATTTGTGTAAGACTAATCCACCGTTTTTTTAAATTAGCTGTAATAAGGCATTTAAAACAATATAAGACCAGCAAGAACTTAAAAATAATATTGAAAAAATTATTCAAATTGTAGCTGGAACAAATGAAAAATTTGTTTTTACACCTATCAAAATTCTTTATATAAACGAAAAAACTTATATGATTTTAACATTAAAACAGTAAAAACGTATTAATGTCACAATTAACTATTACAAAGTGCGGCGACAATCAAATTGGCCAAACCAATTCACTTATAAACGAAATATCTCCAAATTTACGGGAGCACCACATGAACCAAAACAAATTTTCAAAATTTTAAATTCAAATTCAAATTACTTAAAATATTTTTATATGTAAATAAATAAATCCCTATCAAACCGAGAAACCTATTTATTGCTCACATTAGAGATTTTATATTAAAATTCTAATACCATTGATTTAAATCCTTGGATTAGTTTTTTATTAGAAAAAAATATTACCATATTAAATTGTATCTTCGATATAAGCATATTTCTAAATAATTAAAGAAATATATTTAAAATTGTCTCGTCAATTCTACGCCAGACAAAAAACTATGTAAAAATCACACTGCTATTGCCCGGAATCGAACCCGGGAACTTCGATGTGGGAGTTATAGCTTTTGCCACTCTGCTACGAAGGTCGTCAATTTATCTTATTTAATGTTGTGTACTTGCATGTAATTATTAAATATGTTACTTGTCATTTTGTCCCATAATGAGTGTTATACTCATGGGAATACAGTTTTACTATTGTATGTCTTAATAAATATGTATACTCGTATATATTTTTTTTCAAATAGTAAATTTTCAATCGATTCCCGATGATTTCTCTGTGGATGTCTAGTGCCCATTCATTGGGTATACGTTAAAACGTGAATCGTTAAAATAACGTTAACTACGTGAATCAATATTTCTATAACGTATAATGAAAGTATTTTAAAGAACTGAAAATTACCAAGTACGAAACAATCGCAGATAGAAGCCAGGGTATTCATAAATTCCGCGCTTCTTCAAGAATCGCTAATGTCCTATTCATCGGACAGGTTATCTGTCATTCAGACGGAAGATCTCGCATGGTCCATTGACATCCAAGAACCTGATCAGAAATAAAACAACTCGCCACAGCAGCGCAGCCAGCTTAACCACGATTCTATCCTACAGGATTGTATGAAAAATAACATATCTATAACCAATGAATGGTAATGTATTTTTAGTTGAGTTCACATTGCCGTTGCAGTAACCGCGATGTTTCAGATTTGGTTCGTAAGACTTTCAGAATAACCGAGAATATTTCGGATTACTTATTCCCTGCCGGAACCGGTTTCCCGGCATTTTTCATCCGGTTTGGAGAGGACTTGGCGAGCTCTTTGACTTTTTTTAAGGCGGCTTTGGGCATGCGATGGTTGGATGCAGATTTCTTAGTAAATTATTTATTACTTTAATTATACCTATAAAGGAAACTATAATATACTAACATTAACGTAAACTAACAGTTCAACAATCATTTTTTTTATAATACTTCATTCTTTCTTATAGATAAACATAAGGCGGTAACACTGAAATTCTTTGAGTTTATTTTTCACGATTTGTTTTGAACCTTCATCCTATTTTTTTGCAAAGTAAATACAAGAATCTAGAAAAATATATAACATGTGTTTGTTAACTTAGGCAAAGTATAAAGGTTAATTTTTTTCAGGATTTTTTTAATGGAAGTTTTGGGGTTGAGAGTAGAAAAAATAAAATATAAAAATTGAGTACTCAGTATTGAAACACAAGCAGAGAAAATAAAAAATAAAAAATATGAATTTAAATTTTTAATTGTATCTCAATAGAGACGAAGAAACAAACTGGAAACTGAATATGGATGATCAAGGTGTTTACAGGACTTATGACCTGTCATTGGTTGGGTTAAGCGCACGCTTTATGTAATTACAACATTCCCCATTCCACCATTGTTATTATGATCATGCATGATACATTTTTGGAAGTTGTATATATACTCCAAATCCATACCTATCTTCACGTGTCAGTTCCAGTTAGCCATCTATGTAGATTTGATTGTACTAATTAATTTTTTAAGATTAATCTATACAATCCACCCACTAACGCCATCTATGAAGAATGATTGTTTAGCATTTAGCAAACTACTTTATTAACATACATTACAAGTATACATTTCGCAAATATGAATTTAATTCAAAAAAAATTATTTCTTTGAAATGATATTGCAAACATGTTGAAAGCTACAGGCACCTGTTTGAAAACAGGTAAAATACCAGAAACGCATAAGAGATGGTTCGCCATTAGGAATAGAAGACACTCTTTAAAGTCAAGAGTGTCTTCTGAACGTGCTTTCACTAAAATGATCTCCGAAGCGATCATACTCAGCAGTTTGATTGTTCTTCCAATTGGCATCACCATAGGCAGGTTGGTTCTGAATGCTTGGAGATAAAACAGACTGTGCTGACGTCGTCGAAGATAACCGTCCGGAACGTAGAGATAGACACCCTCTAAGATTAGGGAATTCTCTTAGAATTACGTAATAAGTCTGAAGAAATGAGATCTCTCTTAGAAGAATATGTGGTAAATATGTATACTCGTATAATAAAGTGTCAAATGAAAATATAAGAAGTGAATGCAGTACAAATGAAAGTGTTTTGAACAAAATAATGAAAGGGTCATTAAGGATGGTTTGGATACTTAGAAAGCATGGATGAAAAAAGTATACATAAACGACGCAAATGGAACAAGAAATAAAGGAAACATGGGACGATAAAACCATTTAACTTTTGAATGTCGGCCACATGAGGAGTTGGATAAATTGACGTGCGTGCATGACACGATATATGAATGTGGAAGAAGTGAGAGAAATAAGTCATGAAAGAACAACATGTCGCCTAATCCTTCTGCCTACCCCTTCGCAAAGACGGATTAGTTAGTTAGTTAGTTATAATTTAGCAACACACATAATTGTAACTTTAATTAAAAACCTAATCAAATCAAACAACCTAATCAAATCAATTACTATAGATTAGCGTTTTATAAAAATTATAAATTTTTTCTGGTCAAAATGTTTTATTTCACGGGGGCTATTTTTTAAAAAGCCTCATATCTTAACACTTAGTGTTCATTCATATAAGGAATGTTTTTAATTACAAGCGTAATGTAAAAACAAAATGAAATAAATGAATTAAAAATATTAAATGTGATGATCGAATGTTTTTTAGTTTTAACAAAATTAATTAATAAAAATAATAATTTAAGCTGATACTTATAAAGTATATATGAATTTAAGCTCAAACAGCTGTCTGTGCTTTATGTTGTAAGCTCCTGTAACAGTATACGCCCTTAATCTACTCGGAGACTTAAAATCTGGACCACCCTGTTGAAAGTTCCCTTGAGAGGCCTACCTCAATGTAAAAATGATCGCGATTCGACACTAACCTATCTCAAGCGAGTGAACGACCTCAGCGTAAAAACTGCCGTCGCCACCGGTGGTTAATGTTACTACAGGGTGGCGGGGAATAAGGTGACCAATAAAATAGGCATTTTTTTGCTGAAAACAGTTTATCTTAATTTCTAGAAATTATCAAATTTTTTATGTTTATATGGAATGCTTCTTAATTATTTTGAAGGTGAATTGATTATTTAAAAATATAAGGTATCGATAACTTATTAACTAATTAACCGTAGGGGTAACCGTAGGGTTAAGGGGTAGGCAGAGAAGATGGACCGCCATACTGTTCTATCCTGACAGAAGCCTCGCGCCTCCTTCAAATTCACACAATTGTTTGTACTAAGAACATGGCTACCTCTCGGTATTTGATTAATTTGGTCATGCTATATCTTTTTTGGCCTTCATAGACTTCATTTTTCCTTCAAACTACTTGTATATTGTATACCCTTTTATTTCTTTTTTTTTTTTAATTTTTTTTTTTAAAAACCCAATTGGGTTATATGGTTACATTTTTAGATCTTACTATTAATTATGTATTGTTTCAGATATTTTTTATATTGAGTTGTAGTGAGATTCCTTGTGTCTTTAGGTAGTTCATTGTAAAGTTTCAGTCCATTGTTCAATATCCTTGATTGTCCTGTCTTAGTTCGTGCAATCGGTAAGTGATATATGTCACAATTCCTGGTCCAGCCATTCTTCCCTCATCCATTCGAGATATATCCATTAAGATATTGATTTAAAAAAATAAGTTTTAAGTAGTTTTTTCTATAATACTCGTACATCATATAAATTATTTAGTTATGTGGTATTAAATAGAGAATTAAACAAAGAATCGAAAATTAAATCTGACCAAATAAATTTGTCAATATATTTTAAAGTTCTAGTGCCAACACTCATGTATGGAAGTGAAGCTTGGAGCTGGCAAAAGAAGGATGAAAGCAGGATAAACGCCGTAGAAATTATATCACTAAGAAGAATGTGTAGAAAACGTTGTATGATAGAATACCGATATATGAAATAAGAAAGAAATGTAAGGCAGATGACTGAATCATGAATAAAATTAAAAAAGGATCCCTGAGATGGTTTGGACATATGGAACGAATGGATGAGAGGAGAATCTTAGGAATTCTTGCTGGATCCATTCTCTCGATGTGGTCCCTCCAGAATCGTCTTCTCTGCCTACTTCATCTCACTATGTTTTCATTTTGCAGGATTTGCGAACTTCTTCATTGGGTATCCATCTCTAAGGGTTCTCCCCACAACAGGTCACAATGTTTTCATTTCTGCTACTCTTGAGAGATGTTTGGTTCTGACAGTGTCTGCTCTTGCTTCGATTTCGTATGTCACTATGGGCCTGATGCACGTTTTATAAATTCTAACTTTGCTTTCTACTAGCAACTACTAACATATGCGAAGTAAAGGAGGCGATGATCCAAAATAAAATATGAAGCTATGTACTAGAGTCACAACGAGCATCTGTCATTCGTATTATTTATCCTTAACCTTTCCCTTACGGTGCTCAAATAAAAACGTGCGTTCCGGTGTAGGGTAGTCAGTACGCATTTAAAAATTAGCGATTTTAAATCGTAAAAATAGGAACATTCATAGCTAATCCCCTTATATAATTATAATTGAAGTCAAAAATTACAATAATTGAGATTTAATTGCTGAAAACATTAAAAACCATCAGGCAACGCTCACGGAGCGGGCATAGATCCGCTCTGGTCGCAAGCCCGAAAGCAATTGCCGGCACGGCGGGACAGCGAGAGTGAGAACATTGAGCTAGAACATATGCAAGAGTTAGATGCGAATATAGTGTGTTTGTCTGTTTATACGCGACATTGCTTTCGATTTTCACAAAATACCTCCAATATACCCGATAAATTCTGATTATTATTAATATTTTTTTTAAATCAATGCGTAATTGTATTATGGAGGAATACCTAAAATCTTAACCTTGTATTTATTATATTTATAGAGATATTGATGGTTTTTAGAAGCAATGTGTACATGATACCCATCACAGGGAAGGGAGGGTTAAATAAAGTTTTGACTTTTAATGAAGAGATACATTTTTCCAGGCCACGCAGTCCCCCAAGTACCCACTAACTAATCGTTCCTTGAAAGCAGATCGCCACCGAGTTTACTGACCCCAGACGAAAAATACGCACAGCACTTATCAAAAGTTCAACGGCTCCGAATAAAGCAAACTGCCGTCGCTTCTGCTACGTATTAACCCTTGTGCGCGTGTTGGTGCGCCGTTGAATCTTTGGTGATCTAGTGGCAACGTTTATTCGTATTCAATTACGCATCCATGTTCGACTTTCAGTAATTATTTATATTAAATCTTAAACGATAGCAATGAGGTTATTTTAATTATATTTCCTGTCTTCTAAATGATCGAGTAGTTCCTTCCTGACTATAATTAAACAATTAATAAATATTTTTTACATAGTATAATTTCGTTTGAAATAAGCTGTTTGAAATAAGTATCACGTATTTATTACTATTTCTTTAACTATAAACAATATTTTTATCTAACAATATTGTTTATTGAGGGCTGAAAATAACTATTATTATATGATTAATTATTATGTAACTATTATTATATGATGAATTATTATTATATGATTAATTAATTAATACGAAAGAAAACATATGTTTTCTAGAAGTTATATTTTTCTATGGGAATGACAAGTTTCGCCTTTCCAAGGCATTATAAAATGATTGTCAATGCATTGGAATATCGAAACATGTCATTTCAATAAAATATAATATAATTTCTATAAAGCAGAAGTTTTAATTCATACTTATAATTTATTTTAAATGGAATATTTGGAATTTTTAGAATCATCATTGATGGGTGTTTTTTACACTCTGGTTTAGTCCTAGGGTAGTTATCCGGCCTAACATTATTTTGGTTAGCTTATTCAGTTTTCCCGACCATGAAAATTAAATACCTTCAGAAATATGCTGAGAAAAATATACTTATCAATGAAATAAACAGTATTGAAGTTGAAATAAAAACCACAATATTTTTTATTTGATACAAAACTTCATATAAAATATTTTTTACTAAGAAAATAGTCTGTTTTAAAGATGTTTCTTACATATTTTCGAATAGTTTACCTGTATGTATACAAATCAACATGTTTAAATAAACTCTTTGGCATAACATCTGTTAGATCATGTAAACAATTTTATAATATTTTAAATATGTATCTTAATAATATGTATCACTGAAGAAGGACAGGTTGTCCGAAACATATCTATATAATATTTTTTTTGAATGTAAGTGTTGTATAAACAAAGTGTTTAAAAAAAGAAAAAGAGAAATAAACTCTTTGGCATTTATCAATGTTTTACTAAAACAATACATGTCATACTTAAAACTATTAAAATGAACTCTTATTTAACACGAACTAAAGTTTTTAATACAATATATAAGATTATTAGCTATATAATATAATATATTAAGTGTGGCAGTCTATTCTATCTACCTACCCCTTTGGGGAGTCGGCGTGATGGTTAGTTAATTTGTTGGTTATTAGCTATATTACGGTTATTAAAAATTGTTTTAATAAAAACATACTGTAATCGTATTATTTTTAAGATTGTAGACCCTAAGTGACTTTCTGAAATAACAATTAAATTTTTATTCCATGCACACCACGGTTAAGGAACAATAGGTATCAAGAATTCCATTTATCGGTGGATCCTTGACGTCAGTGTGCGAAATAGTAAAAAGAAAATATCCCAGAATTAAACGCATCCATGCGACAGAACCAGCTGTATTAAAACAATGAAGTCTGTTGCAGCGTAAAAGGGGGTGTCTAGAATACTATGTATAATATATAATATAATAAATAGCACCTATGTTTGTAGTGTAAACGCTTGTAATCTTACGATTAAAATTAGGATTCAATTACTCTGAGTTTTAAAAATATATTATATATAATAGATATAAATAGAATAAATGAAAACGTACGATTCCTAGAATATTGATGATCTTTTATGGATGTGATTTGTTTTACCTCGCAAGCTATTGATTAAATTATTAAATCACCCTAGCAATATTAAACATGTCATTCCCATAAACTTCTAGACAGACATTTCTATCAACATAATTCAATATTGAATAATGAAAACCAAAACACATATGTATTTTTTATTATTATTATATATTTAGTGTGCTTCCACTTGTGTTTAACGTCGACCGGCTTCGGTACATACATCAAAATTTATTTAGTTTATATAATAAATGCTAGTGGTGGGGGTTATTTTTTTACTGATTCTAAATAAGTGTTAAAAAAATATTAATTAAGCAATATTGAGTTTAAATTATTTTTTTTCTATCAGCATAGTGGCATTTTTAATAGTGAGGTTTGTTAATAAATAAAT
Source organism: Lepidostoma basale (assembly GCA_022606425.2). Classification (NCBI taxonomy): domain Eukaryota; kingdom Metazoa; phylum Arthropoda; class Insecta; order Trichoptera; family Lepidostomatidae; genus Lepidostoma; species Lepidostoma basale. The sequence goes on along the minus strand of JAHDVF020000620.1, from coordinate 16,704 downwards.
ATTAATAAAACGCAAAATTGAGAGATAATAATTCAATAATTTTAATTCAATTTAAATATTTTTGACCAAAAGATGTCAGTGAACTGCTGAAACTGGTCGAAGCCATAAGTGGAATTTAACTTCTTCTTCTTCACTTTTGGTAGACTCAGGAGTCTATTATTTCAGGCGGGTTCTCTTGACACGCTGAGCTCCAGCTTTCTCTCCGCCGTTTCGGGGGTCTTCCTGGTCGACGTTGTCCGTTTGGCGTTCCATGGAGAGCTATGTGTGGTATCCTATTTGAGCTCATCCTTTTTACGTGTTGATGCCAGTATCGCCGTCTTTGACGTCCCCATCTGACCACATCTTTGACATCGAATTTAACTTAATATATAATTTTAAAAATATAACGATTTTTATTTAATTTTCATTATTTACAGTGAACTTCTTGCATGAAATTTCAAATAACAACAAAGTTTTTTTTTTAATTCAAATGTCCTTCATCAAGAAATCCGACGTCCATGGAAATGACACGTTGTACGAATGTGAAAAGTTTAAACATAATAAACCATTTAGAAAACATATATTTGATGGGAATTATATTTTTCGCCCTTTTAAGGCATTTCCAAATGTACACACATTTAATAATCGATTAGAAAGGCGAAACATATCATTCCCATAAAATATGATAAAATTTTTAGAAAACATTTGTATTAATTATTTAATAAATCGTTTTCTGGTTTTCGAGATTCCGAAAATTGATTTATCAGATATTTAACGACAAGTTGTTCGTTTCGCTTAACGAAGCGTCCGAATCCGGTTCGTCTGAACCTATCCCAACTAAACCCTCGGTGCCCACCGTAAGTACCACTGTACCCGGGTACCTAACCCAACTTTAAGTAGGTACCCGTTCTCAGATCGAGTTTTCCCGCCACAACTAACATCACATAACCTAAAATGCACATCCGTCTAGTAGAACGGGCCGAATTCTTTCTGCCTTTGGAGATCTTATACGACTTGAAGTCAGAATGTACCATCTGTAACTATTTTCCATTATTCAGAACTCGCGTATTTTCTTCGAGTATCGTAGCGTTATTATACCCACATAATGGCTATCGATTGTCAAAGTAAGCTCACCATCCAGACTTATCCGAGAAAATAGCTTTCAAAAATTTTATGGACAAAACCTAAAATCATGAGTAATATACGATCTCAATATTAACAAACATCAGCATTCTTGAGATAAATAAATAAAAAAAATTGTTCTTCATAAGCCGATATTCCGTTGCATTTGTTGTAACTGTTTGGATCAGTATTTATTTGTACCTTCTTCTTCTTTCGGTGCCATGTCAGGTCACCCTTACGTTGGCAACCACTGCAGCAAAGGCATCTCTATCCTGCGCTACTTGGAACAGGTTCTGAACTCTTGTTATTCCTTTCCACTCTTTGATGATCCGCAGCCAGGACAACTGCCTTCTACCAACTCCCGGACATCCCTCTGCTGTACCCATTAATATCAGTCGAAGAAGGCGGTTTTTTTCTCCCCTTAGCTCATGACTCAAATATACCTTTCTAATATTCACACTCTGTTGTACGTCTGCATTACTGACCCTATCGGTCCACGGTATACGGAGCATTCTCGAACGCTTAAAACTGGTTCATTACATTCACTTTCAGAGTCCAGGTTTCGCAGCCATATAGTAGAATAGACCATATAACACACTTAATCATTCTTTGTCGGAAATTCAAGTTAAGATTATCGTTGCAAAATAATGCTCTCATTTTATTAAATGCAGCTCGTGCAACTTCAATTCTGCAATTTATTTCAATGTCCGAGTCCAGCGCTTTAGTGATAATGCTGTCAAGGTATAAAACTTGGTCGACCATTTCAACATTCGCACCATTCAGTTGCAGAGTGGATGAAGAATAGTTAAGTCGCCCAAATGTCATCTATTTGGTCTCATTAACGTATTTGTACCTAACACACTTAATTACATTATTTTCATTTAAAAAAAAAAATTCTATTCCAAAGGTTAACATTTCTTTCGCATATTCCTTTCCCTGTATCATTCTCTTTCGCGGCGACAAGATTTAAGTAAATCTTTTGGAATAACATGGCTATTGCGCTGCTTCTGATACAAGCGCTCTTCCTCCCAAGACCCGTTTCACAAAAACTAAACCGGACTGGACAGCCACTGATGGATTGTGCATCGGGTCTAATTATTATCTTTCTTACACACATGCACACAGTGCCACCACCAAGTTTTGTATCTGTAGATGTATGAAAGGAAAAGAAAAGGTGGTCAAAGGGTCGTTTAATTACATCTTTTGACATTTTTTTTTTTTATGTACACAACAGGTCGTTTGGACCCAATTACTGTATACAATTTTTTTAAGCTATTATTATATTGATTCTCGTGACATCGCCATTTTATTGTCACGTGAATTCTACACCAGACCAAAGACAGCGTGACAATCACACTGCCATCGCCGGGAATCGAACCCAGGACCTTCGGCATGGAAGTCAGAGCTCGTAACCACTCTGCCACGAAGGTCGTCATTTTTTTCTCTTATATTATTATACATGTTTTTTTCTCTTATATTATTATACTGAAAAATGCATTAAACATAGACAAGAAAACAAACATGGTCAGTTTCTTGTCAGTTATTCATAAATCGAAAATCATTTTCGGCTTGGATTTTGTTTGTACATATCATAAATGAGAATTTAGGAATATTTTGTTTTAATATTTAGGGTTATTAAAAGCGATTGCAATACATTTTTAAAAAACATAAAGACACAATTAAATAAGGTCAAATATATGCTAAATGAAAAGATAAATTAACAGTACAAACTAATGAAATGAAATCAATGTTAACAATTATTATAATGGAATGAAAAATATACGTATTATGACATTATGGTTTAATCTAAAGAATTATATATTACTCGTACATAGTTTTACCAAATTATGTTATTCTGTTATTTTTCGAGTAATATATAAATCAATTTATTTTATATGCACAAAAAAATCTAAGGGTTAATACGTATTTTTATTCTGAATAACTTTGAATAAGGCTTCATCATTGTGCGATATAAATTTTAAAATATTTGACTAACTAACTAACCATTACGCCGTTTCCTGAAGAGGTAGTCAGATAAAAATTATCGCAGCACTGTTTTTTCCTGACATACGAGTACTTTACTTGCTTTCTCAACATTCATACATCGTGTCATGCACGCACTTTCTCCTACTTCTCTCGTGGCTGACATTCAATATTTGATTTATTTGATGATGCCACGTTTTCCTTAGTTTTCCTTTATTTCTAGTCCCGTTAACAATGTTAACATATACTTTTTTACAATTCTTTCTTCATTCATTCTTTCCATGTGTCAAAACCTTCTTAATGATTCTTTTATTATTTTGTTATAAAACTTTCATTCGCACTGCATTCACTTATTATATAATATTTTAACATTCCATCATACACAGATTTTCTACACATTCATCTAAGATATCTCATTTCTACTGCATTTATTCTACTTTAATCCTTCCAATTTTTACTATCAAACATAATAAAGAATAAAACCTTTATTTTATTATATTAAACACTCTTTTTTATTATAATTAGTTTTCGTAGTTATACACATTTATTCAAGAAACGATTTAAAAATTTGTTCTGTTTTATTACAAAATTTAAAAAAATCATTAATTACAAGTAATATTTTTGATGTTTGTCCTTACTAAACATATATATAACAAATAAAATAAACATTTGACGAATAAACAAAAAAAAACGCGTATTGAGTGTCGTAAATCGTTTTTCTTGTCTGATTGTCTCAGATTTTAATCAGATCACCAGAATTGAACCCGTGACCCTGTGGTGTAAAGCAAACGAATGCGCGCGCACCGCACGACTTATGCAGTGTTTGTTTTGTCTCAATTTCATAAAATGCAAAACTTGATTCAAGTATCCACCTCATGGAATACTATACCTTATGGTCATCTGTCAGAAATCATTAGATTGATTATCTGGAAATTTACATAGGTACATCTCATGTAATACTATGGAATACGATAGTCTATTTATAGTTTTAAATAAATGAAAAATAATAAGAGTAAGACCAAATATAACATATGCTGTTGAGGCAAGGGCACATACTACTTCTTCTTCTTCTCCGGCGCTACAACCCTCGGTGGGTCTTGGCCTCCTCCAAGAAACGTCTCCATCCCGTCCTATCTCTGGCCGCCACCTTCCAGTCTTGCTGCTCCAGGACCCGACAATCTGCCACGGCACCATCCAGCGATCGCAGTCTCGGCCTACCGATGCTTCTTCGCCCTACTGGATTGTCATACAACACTCTTTTGGGGGGCTCCAGATCTCCCATGCGGTGCAAGTGCCCTAGCCAGCGCAGTCTGTTAATCTTTATAATCTTGACCACGCTGACGTCCTGGTATAGATCGTAGAGCTCTGTGTTGTATCTCCTTCTCCACGTGTGACATATTCTCTCGTTCCTCAACATTCATTCATTGTGTCATGCACGCACGTCGGTTTCTCCGACTCCCTCACGCGGTCGACATTTAATATTTTATTGATTTGATCGTGCCATGTTTTTTTCGGGTATTCTATAACGATATAAATGTAACTATTGTGAATAAATCATATTTAAAACTAATGATCTAACTAAATGATGGTGTAATGAACAAAATAGTGAAAGGATCATTAAGATAGTTTGAACATATGGAAAAAATGAATGAAGAAAGAATGGTAAAAAAATTATATGCTAACTATGTAAATGGAACCAGAAATAGGGGAATACAGAGGAAAATGTGGCACGATCAAATAAATCAAATATTGAATGTCGGTCATGTGAGGAGTCAGAGAAATCGACGCGCGTGCATGACACGATGTATGAATATTGCGGGAGCGAGAGAAATATGTCAGGAAAGAAAAGTGTGGCAGTCCATTTTTTTCTGCCTACTCCTTCGGAGAGACGGCGTGATGGTTACTCAGTTAGTTAGTAAGTTTAAAATAAGAATGTATGATTATTCAAAACAAAATAAAATAAAATGTTATAATGTCATGGCATAACATATAAATAAATAAAAAGTGTTTTGAGTTCATAATAACAACTTAAACGATGCCTATTAAACCCTTAAAATAGCTTTTAAAAATAGGTATGTAGTTCATTATATATGACATCAATAAAATATTGATTTAAAGATTACCATAATTATTTTCAGTGCACGAATTATAAAAATGAACAAATTATAAACGACCTGAACAACTATGGAACGTCACGTCAGTTGAAGTTTAAAAAATCGAATTAATTAAGATTACCGTCAAAGATGGCGGTCCGTCCGAACGCGGGAAATCCGATACGCGCGTGCGAGAAGGACGGCGCTAGCGGGCGCGTGTACCCGCGTCCCGCTCGCACTCACGGGCAAAAAACTTCCTAGGGAACGACGCGCCAAAAAGAAAAACTAGAATATTCGAGAACTCCGTCAATACCGGCCGCCATCTTGATTGCGTTCGTGGTACCTTTGATAGGGAAACTTCCAGAAATCTAAGATTTTCGGTATATTAATTAATTCCATTAAGCAAATAAAAGACTTTTCTATGTTTATGAAAATTTTCACTTCTTCTTCTGATTGTAGATGTTGCGATCTGCTTATGACGACCAGCCTTATTTGGTGGTCGTCCTGGTCGGCCCTCTGGAGTCTCGTGCATTACGAATTTAATACATGGTTTTAATACCTCCCAACTGGGGTAACCCGTTCTAGGTAGGCATTTTCGCCAATTTTTCTCCGCTGCTGAATAGTGGCCTCTTCTAAACTCTTTATTTTTTTCTATTTTGGGTTATCGGTTGCCACCTACGACCCACAAGTTGGATAATATAATCAGTGGCGGTACTCCCATAGAAGCCCAGAAGCCCGGCTTGCGTAAGATATTTTGAATCAAAACCCCCAAATCTAAAAGTATTCATGCCCCCGCATATACCAACAACCCACCAAATCACCTTCCAACAATGTTCCCATCTGAATTAAGAGGAATAGCCACAAGAGCTGAACTTCTGTAAGCCAGAAGAGGTTTTAATTCAAAATTTCTTACGCAAGCCGGGCTTCTATGCTCCTATGGGAGTACCGCCACAGAATATAATCCGTCTACCTTTTTGTGTTCTTCATATGCCTCTTCTGTTGTTCCAAGTACTCCACTTCAATTGATAATTAATTTAATAAGAAATAGTAATTTTTATAAAGGGTTTTTCATTAAGAGCGCTGAAACTTTGAAATGAAATAAAACCACCCATCTTAGTGATATTGCCATATTTTTTTAAAATTAAAAGCCAATTAGTGACACTATGTATGGAATATAATTTCGGCCAAATGACTGTGGTGGCTTTGCAGCAGGATAGCTGTCAAATTTGATAGAAATACTTATTTAGTCTTGGCATTTTACCATGAAACGATACACGCTTCAACAACGCGTTAAAATTGTTAAAAAATATTATAAAAATTAATGCTCTGTTCGCCAATTTATGGCATTCTTGACCATTCTGCTGAGTCCACAACACGTCGTTTAATTCATACATTTGGTTTAAACTGGATAATATGGATACCAACAACATATGTTTAATACAGGACTGCGCTACGTAGCACACAGCGCACGCGACGATGGACATTTTGGACAAGCAATTAAAAATGGAGCGTCCCTATTGAAATACCTTTACATTATGGAAACAATATGCTTCTCCTTGCTAAGAGATTTGATATTAACATGTCATTTTATTAATATAGAAAACTTCAAAACACAGACAAAAATGAACTTTTATACAACAGTGAATACTTATTTAATATATGAATAAGTAATTCATTTAGGGTAATAAACAGCGATTGTAATACACTGAAACAATAAAATAAGGCCAATTACAATTCCACGACAAATATAAATGATTCGAAGAATTAACAGTACAGACTAAGGAATCGAAATCAAAGTTAAACTTAATTTTAACAAAAGTAATATTTCAGAGTTCAATAAATAAATAAAGTAAAGTTGTAATATTTATTTAAAAAAAAATTACATTCGTTCAGATTGAAAACATCTATGTTATTAAAGCACTTATTGTAACTGTCACAAATCAATCCGATCTATTGCTGCGCAGTATAACATATCTGACAGAATAAATTTTAACTTTTTAGTACACATTATGTCGTTTGTGATGCCTACTTTAAGAGCACAAACGTCTTTTTTGGAAGATGTCATTTCGCGATCGAATTCTGGAAGATGACACCTCCTTCCGCGTGTGTGAAACTGCGTGTGAGCTAAAATGTATGCGTTTATTTTAACCAGTGTATGTGTGTGAATTTCCTTGCATCGCGTGAATGTAATTTGAACCTATTCAGATGAAAAGAAGACCGGCCCTCAGAGATTCAGCTGATAGGTATAGATTTGCAAATCAAATACCAACTTGAAAATTTGTAAATAATTATATTTTAGAAGACTCATTGTCTTCTTCGGTATATTCCCGCCCACTCCTCGACAGATGTCTCCTCCACCTCCTTTGACGACCTTCGTGGCCGAGTGGCAAGTGCTACGACTGCCACACCGAAGGTACCGGGTTCGATTCCCGGCGATGGCAGTGTGATTGTCACACTGTCATGGGTCTGGTAAAGAACTCACGTGACAATAAAATGGCGATAGATAAACTATATAAAACATGTCATGAGAATCAATATGATAGTTATACCCTTTCCATTGATTTGGTTCGCGGCATAATGATGTAAAGAGCAGCTCAACAAACTAAAAAATGAAAATAAAATATAATAGAAAGTATACATTGTTTCTTGAACAAAGATGTAAAACTCCATATTAAATAATTAATACGAATGAAAACGTCAGTTTTCTAGAATTTTTATTATATTTTATGAGAATGACATTTTTTGCCCTTCTAAGGAATTATCAACATTTGATAATGCCTTAGAAGGGCGAAACATGTCATTCCCATAAAATATAATAAAACTTGCAGAAAACTGACGTTTTCATTCGTATTAATTAATAAAAACAGCTTATTAAAAAAAACGGTGGATACATGGAACATAAATTAAAAAGACAATATGTGCATATCATTGCATTTTATATTATTTGTTTTAGATTTATTTTGTGGATGTTGGACGATCCAAGTGAGCGCGGTGGCGATGAGGTTCGCAACCTTTCACACCGCGTCTCCCGCGGGGCGTAAAGAGAAGGATGGAGTGCCGCATCGGTTAAAGTGTGACAGTCCATTCTTTCTGCCTACCCTTTCGGGGAGACGGCGTGATGGTTGGTTAGTTAGTTAGTTAGTTTAATTAATAAAAAAAGGACGTTGGATTACTAAATCAAAAATTGAAAAGAATACAAAGCGTATTCAAAACGTAACAAAAATACAGTCATATTACGCCACTCCTAAAGGAACTTCGACGGCTCAAAATCCGGAAATGAACAAAATACAAATTGAGTTGACAGTATAAAGGGTTCGACACTAGAAAGCGCCAGCGTATATTTCGGACCTCTGCGTGACACACATGCCAACGAAAAGGCAACGTTCACTCTGATCAGAGGAAACAAATGCAAACAACATTACGATTGCCGATATAGTACATTTTGAAGATCGTGCTTTCAGCGATGCGGGTCCGTTGGCTTAGAATAACCTCTCTGTTAGTAATAGTATGATAATAAAAACTAACACACTAACCATCACGCCGTCTCTCCGAAGGGGTAGGCAGAAAGAATGGACTGCCACACTTTTCTTTCCTGACATATGTCTCTCGATTCCTCAACATTCATACATCGTGTAATGCACGCGCGTCGATTTCTCTGACTCCTCACGTGGCCGACATTCAATATTTGATTTATTTGATCGTCCCACATTTTCCTCGGTCTTCCTCTATTTCTGATTCCATTAACATCTTTAACATATATTTTTTTTACCATTCTTTCTTCATTCATTCTTTCCATATGTCCAAACCATCTTAATGATCCTTTCATAATTTTGTTCATAATACCTTCTTCCGCTCTACATTCCTAAATAAAAGTAAATTGTGATATTATAACAGTGTTATAAATTTTAACCGTAATACTATAATCATTTTCACTTTGAAGCGCTTACTCATATTTAAATGATATTTTAAATATGCAATATTAGAAGAACATATTTTTTTTTACAAATTTATTTATGTACCTACACATAATCTACTTTGATTGTATATCTGATGTATATAAACATATTTCCGGCTCAAGCAGCACAGTTAAGTAGAATTTAAAAAATGTTTTAAAATCTAAATAATATTTTTTGTCTATGGAATGCTCTGAAAAATAATCGTAAGTACGTTAATAGATTATTTTTGTATAAATATATAAACAGTTTATAAAGGCGGAAAAAGCCTTTGTGACCTAATAAGAAATCAGTTATCTAAAGAGGCGTCGAAGAAAAAGATACAAGAACAAGCATATCTCTCGTAGGCAAGAAAAAAAGGATCCTAAGGATACCTCGAGACAGTCAACCAGAGGGTTTCCGACCACTGAACAGATGGCGAGATAGTTGGCGGTCTATTTACCAGGATGACGGAGATTATTATTATTATTATTATTTTGTTGAGTGGCTCTTTACATCATTACAGCGCGAGCCTAATCGATGTAAAGGGTAAAGCTATCATATTGATTCTCGAGACATGTAGCAGGTAGCTTATCTATCGCCATTTTGTTGTGACGTGAATTCTGCACCAGACCAACGGCAGTGTGACAATCACACTGCAATCATCGGAAATCGAACCCGGGACCTTCGGGGTGGCAGTCAAAGCACTTACCACTCGGACACGAAGATCGAGATGCAATCTATTGATTCCAAGTCATTAGATCTATAAGAATAATAAGAAGAATTAAGATGTAATTTTTTCGATGATGAAGGTGTAAAACCTCCGAAACACGTCGAGAAAAAAAAAATTGTGGAAAAATAGTGTTTTAATTCATAATTAAAAAAAAAAAATTACATTTTATAATAATGAAACTGAGAAGATAATGGATTACCATATGGGCACTACTCAAGTGAGCAAACATGTGTTCTCTTAGCCGCGTCGAATTATATGGGCCACGTACATATTCAGAAAATATGGTGTTCTAGTTATATTATCAAGGCGTCATGTACACAGACAATAAATTTAATATCACATTGAAACTCTATGATACATGACGTAACAATTAAGGTAGTATTTTTACAAAAGATGGGCGAGTGCAGAGGGATATTGAAAGAAGGGTTGGGGCGGGCAACAAAGTGAATGGTGCACTTAAAGTTGTCATCGCAAATAAAAACCTATCCAAAAAAGCTAAGATGCCAGTGCACAATGGTGTCCTTCTACCGATCCTTATGTATGAATGGAAGGGTAACATGGAACTGTCAAAAGAAGGATGAAAGTAGAATAAATGCAGTAGAAATGAGATCTCTTTGACGAATGTGTGGATACTCTGTGTATGATAGAGTGTCCAATGAAAATATAAGAAGTGAATGCGGTGCGAATGGTGGTGTTATGAACAAAATAATGACAGGATCATTAAGATGGTTTGGACACATGGAAAAATACACACAAGGAGAGAATTGTAAAAAAAATATACGTTAACCATGTAAATAGAACTAGAAATAGAGGAAGACCGAGGAAAACGTGGTATGATCTAATAAATCAAATATTGAATGTCAGCCACGTGAGGAGTCGAGGAGAAATTGACGCGCGTGCATGACACGATGTATGAATGTTGAGGAAGCGAGAGAAATTTCTGGAAAGAAAAGTGTGACCGTCCATTCTTTCTGTCTACCCCTTCGGGGAGACGGCGTGATGGTAAGTAAGTTAGTTTTTGAAACTATGAAAGAGGCCTCATTGCTGACTCTTGTGACAAGGATTAACTTTTGTCAAGATCATAGGCTCCTAATTATTTTTTTGACCTGTTGCCCCCTTGCAAAAGAAAATTCTCACCACCACCTTGCATTGACATGCAGTCAATTTCACCTTTTCTGTTCATTTTGAATCTGAAGAACACTTTTTATAGTTAATTCAAAGGCATAACATTATAGAGTATTGCTCAAAATAATTAACCAAGTTACGATTACGTTGTTTCCCCGGAAGGGCAGGCAGAGTGGTAAGACAGCCACACTGCTCTATCCTGATATACTTCTAAAGCTTACTTTATATTCATACATATTAAAATTTTCCAATTTCAAATGAGGCCGCCTTTAAGTAATTGATTAATATGGTCATTCCATGTTTTCCTCGACAGTCCTCGGCTTATTTATTCATTCACTTTATATACAGGGTGCGGCAGCATAACTTTCTTTTTCAAATTTTAATAAAACCCATTGTATGAATCCGAAATTTTTAATTTGTTTTTTTATATTGTAGGCACATATATAGTTTTGTTTTACTTAGTTTTTGAAGATCAAATCAGGTAGATGACGTTCCTCATTCTCCAAACACTGAATAAACCGATTACTGGCGTTTGTCCTGTCTCTTGCAAGCATATCAGGCGTTATCTTGGCAATTTCTTCCTGGATGTTGGTTTTTAAATCTTTTGGGGACCGTGGACGATTTACATAAACACGGGATTTCAAAAAACCCTATAGAAAAAAATCACAATCATGTGAACAACTTTTTTACCATTCTTCTAGCATCCATTCATTCTATATGTACAAACCATATAAATGATATTTTTTTTTATCTTACTTGTATTCCTTGCTTGCCTTATATTCCTTTTTTTATTTCGTCGATCGGTATTATATCATACATCGATTTCCCGCACATTATTCTCATTGATCTTATTGTTACGGCATTTATCCCCCTTTTGATGAACGTGTCAAAGTCTAAAGTTATGGTATTTGAAAAGGAAGAATGTACGACGGATTGTGACATAAGTGCGAACGGGAGAAATTAGAGCTAATTACCGAATTTGTTTCTCTGGGAAGCATATTTACAAGAGATGGAAGAATGGAGAAGGATATCGGATGAAGGGTTGGAGCTGGAAACAAAATAAATGGTGCACTCAAAGTCATTACCTCAAATAGAAATATATCGACTGAAGCAAAGATGGCAGTGCACAATGAAGTTCTAGTCCCGATTCTTATGTATGAAAGTGAAGCTTGGAGTTGGCAAAAGAAGGATGAAAGTGGGATGAATGCCGTAGAAATGAGGTCACTAAGAAGGATGTGCGGAATAATGGTTAAAAAAGATATATTCAAGTAGTGTGAATGGGAAAAGAAGTCGAGGTAGGCCAAGGAAGACATGGCTTGACCAAATTAATCAATTACTGAAAGGTGGCCACGTTCGAAGTAGGAACAATCGACGAGCGTGCATGTCACGATGTGTGAATGTAGAAGATGCGCGAGAATTATGCCAGGACAGAACAATGTGGGGATCCATCCTCTCTGCCTATACCTCGTTATTGTAATGATGGTTAGTGAATCCTTAGCCTATTCCCGTCCACTCCTGGACAAAGACCTCCTCCATTTGCTTCCATGTCATTCTGTCCTGTGCAGACTGCATCCAGGTTATTCCGACGTGTCTGTTTAGATCATCCTTCCACCGTAGTTGCGGTCGCCCTGCACTTCTCTTCGCCGTCCACAGTCTCCAAGTCAGCAGTCTTCTTGTCCACTTTTCATCTGAGCTTCTGGCTACGTGACCTGTTCATTACCATTTTAGAGTCACCACCCGGTTTCATCTTTCATCCTTACATCGTTATTATGCACATTCGTCTACGAGATATCATTTCGTTTGAATATATTGTACTTTTATTCCTATTTTGCCAGTCCATGCTTCATTTCCATACGCAAATCACAAGAATACCATTGTGTACTGACATCTTAGCCTTTTTGGATTAGCTTTGTTTACATTCGTAAAATCATAAAATCTGGCTGTGATGTATATCGTTCCATATTTGAAATCTCCCCTCCTTCAGTCCTTCGCGTCCATTGATGACCCTTGCGCGTGTGTGCATTATATCGCCTCACGCACACACGCACACACCCGAATCCCAAAGACGGGCGCGGTTCCGCCCTATAATACTTTATTCCATAGATTTATCTCAATACAGTATAACAATTAGTCGAACCACCAAGTTAAAAGCTCCAACAACATCAAACGAAATTTGAAAAAAATCATTCAAACAAACGCAGCATTTCTGCAAAGTCATTTCATATTAATTGGTAATTTTCAGTCAATTTTCCGCGGTCGGAACAAGCTCAAACTCGGTCTCAAAAACACCGAGAAATTCGTTAAGTATCACAACAGTAAAAAGGAATATTAAACTGTATGATTCGATTTTTGAGCGCGTAATATTGGTAGGGATCTTTTCGCATTTGTGTTTTTAATTTTGCAAGTATCTTCTGTTGGAGTTTTCTGAGGGTTAGTGACCTCAAATAGCCGACAGTTTGAGAAAGGGCAAACCATTTTACAAACTTAACCCGATCACAAAAGGAAACCTAAAAAAACGGTTATTTCAAAGATTTAAAATTCGAACTTTTATAATCAAAATATGATTATACTAGATATAAAATAAAACACTTATGTACCAGGGTATATACCATGGTTAAACATGAAATGTTTTATTTTATATCTATAAGTTTAAAATGTCTAACCACAAAGTGAGTGCTTCATATGAAAAATCAAAATATGATTGTTTTTGAATATTTTAATATTGCATGTTATTTTGAAATGCATTGATTACCAAAAACCAAATTAATTAATTAAATGTTTATTAACGTCTGTTTTTTAGTTTAAAATTCTATTAACAACTAGAATTTACCACGAAGATAATAATAATTGGGTAGATTTTCACGGTTGGCAGCAATATGTTTGGTGTGATTTTGGGTAACACCGTGTGATTTCTCCTTCTCGACCGACGTTTCGGAGATCGTCGCAGTCTCCATCTTCAGGGTAATGTGATGGTGTTAATGCTTATCCTGAAGATGGAGACTGCAACGATCTCCGAAACGTCAGTCGAGAAAGAGAAATCACACGGTGTTACTCAAAATCACACAAAACAAGAAGATAATATGTAATGCAGTTTATTTTTAAATATTTGTGAATTTATGTTATCAAAATACATTATCGATTTTCATATCGAAAAAAATAAACAGGAACATGTAAAAAACAGTGTTTTGATTAATAACCAAATCAGTTATATGGTAAACAATTCGTACTATCTAATTATTATATTATATATAAAAGTGTGGCGGTCCATTCTCTCTGTGAACCCCTTCAACAGTGCATGGTTAGATGGATTTGTTTGGATTTAACAAGTCAAACAAAATGACATAAATCAAATAAAACTTAATAAAAAATTCAAAATTGAAACAGTTAATTAATTAATTAACAGTTAACCATTTATTAAATTATTATATTATTTAAACATTTGAATATTCAAATAATTTAAAATTCAAATTTCGATTCTCAAATCCAATTCCGGTTATCCGCTGGTGGTCGATACAACTATTCACTCCCGATTCAACCGTTATGATATTTAATAGTTGGAGTAAGTACTTCACGATAGGGTTGCCAATATTGCCATACTCCCCTCCGCAGATAGTTTATTGTACTGGCAACCCATTGTCGGGGAGAGTTGTGCAATTAGGGACAGGAGAAGCAAAAAGATAAACAAAGTGGCAGTAAAGAGGTGGAAAATGGAAAATAGGGGTATGATTCCAGATATTCATGCCACTGGATGGGTACTTACTTCGCATTGTATGTAGAGGAACACAAGTATTAATATACGAGTACGTAGGTACTTTTAGATAGTATTTATTTAATAATGAAATAAAATAAGTACTTTATAAATGTTATATTGATAAAAACGATAAGCTTCGCTTATTGATTATAATATTAAGTTAGTCCATTGTTTTGGCCGAAACACTATAATATTTCAGTACTATTAACTGTTAAAATATAAAACGCTGTTTATGGTATTAGTTTTTTTACAATATTATTTTTCACGACAGCTGTTTTGTAAACCTATGTTGACATCATCAGATGTTACATAATTTTTTTCAACTTTTAAAATTAAACTTTGGGGAGAAGCCAATATGTGGTGGTTTGACGTATTTAAAAATTTAATAAAACATTTTGTATAAAACCACTTTATTTTGAGTAAGGAGCGCCAACCGGTTTCATTCATTTCATTAACGAGCTTCATCAGGGCTATATACAAACTGCTATACACAAACATGCTATATACAAACTGCTATACACAAACATGCTATATACAAACCAATTTGTGTATATCCCTTATGAAGCTCGTTACAGAGTGAAACCGGTTGGCGCTCCTTACTCAAAATAAAGTGGTTTTATACAAAGTGTTTTATTCAATTGTAAAAATTAATGTTAATGATTTTTCGAACCTTAATGTGCATTTGTTTCAAAATTAATTTTAAAATGACTTTTGGAACAAATGCACAAAAAGTTTCGAAATATCACGAAATAAAATTTTAACAGTTGATTAATTATTGAAAAACCTATTTATTGTATCTTAAACAATGATGTAAAAATCCATATTAAATAATATATAATAATTACGAATGAAAACGTCAGTTTTTTAGAATGACTATTTGATAATGCCTTAGATAGCTTAAATATAAATAATGAAAATAAAAAAAAATTAGTAAGAATTTTTCTATATTTATTTTTAGTGTAAAATCTACTTATTAAATCATTTTCGTCTTCTACCGGTAGTTTTACACTAAAAATAAACATAGAAAAATTCTTAATAATTTTATTTTATTTTCATTATTTACAATGAACTTCTACCAAGAAATTTCAATCAACAACATCAATAGCTTAAATATAAGATATTTAATAATGCCTTAGAAGGGCGAAACATGTCATACCTATAAAATATAATAATACTTCTAGAAAACGAATGTTTTCGTTCGTATTGATTATTGAAAAACCTGATGATGTCAACATAGGTTTACGAAACAGCTGTCTAGAAAAAAATGTATATGAAAAATAATAATTAATTGTGATACCTTAAACAGGTTTAAAATTTCGACAATTAATAAATAAGTTACTACGCTATGAAAACTTAGTATTATATATAAAATATTGATCCTTCGATTGTTTTACATCGTCTTTTAATAATCAGGTCAGTGATTCTTAAGCCGCAGCCTCTGATTTAGTTCTGTCTAGAGCGAGCATCTTTTTCAAAAAGGTCTCCACTTGTTGGACTTACCGATTATACACTTTATGTTGGCTTTTTCGTGGGTGCTAAGAGAAAATCATAGAACACAACAATTGTTTTTTTACTTCACGTATATTTAAGATTCATCTTATTCGAGTATTATTTTAACTAACTAACTAAATAACTAATCATCACGCCGTTTCCCAGGAGGGGTAGGCAGAGAGGATGGATCGCCACATTGTTCTATCCTGACATAACTCTCGCGCTTCTTCTACATTCACACATCGTGACATGCACGTTGAAATCAAATCAAATCAAATCAGTTTATTTCATCAACAGACATTACAAAATTTATTTTTAAGGCATCTATTGAGAACAGGTAAAATATAATAATATTTTGTGAATAGTATACCTACTACCAGAAACGCATGAGAGATGGTTCAACATTACGAAGACAGGATACTCTCCAGAATTAAGAGTATTTGCCTTCTGAACGTACTAACATGAAAGACGTCGATTTCCGAGGAGACCGCGTTC
>JAHDVF020000063.1:0-26910 GCA_022606425.2 Lepidostoma basale | reverse complement strand
ACGGTGTTAGTAGAAAGAGACGTAACACCGGGTGAGGGAGAGGGCGCCGTACAGTTCACAACTACGCAGTAAGCGTGGGTGTAAATGCCAGGGGGTGGTCTTCCTCCCGCCCCCGGCCCGTCCCGCGGCGAGGAGGGGGCACTAGTAAGAGGAGAGAAGATGGGTTCACACTGCTAATATTAGAATCATACACGTATTACACCACTCATTTTCTGTGTTGTAAAGAGTAGGTACAATAGCGAATGTTTAAGACCGCTGGTGGCCGAGTCTCTCGTGTAGGCACATCTACTCGCAGTTGCCGGTCTGCAGCGGCCACTTCCTCTCCACTTCCCCCGGGAGGGAGCGCAGTGAGGGGAGGGAGCAACAGGCTCTAGCCGGAATCGATATCCCCGCCGGGCCATGTCCTGTGACGTCGGATCATTCTGGAACCTTCCCCGTGACGTCACGCAGTCGTAAGAGGCGGTGCTTCGGTGAATTCTCATTGATGTTAGCGTATTTTATATTCAATTCAATTAGTTTATAATATGTATTGTACTTATGTATTTCACTGAAACTGAACTGTAAATTTCATTCAATTTTTCACTAAAGAAAGTGGTTCCTCAAAACTCGCCATATGTATATATTAGGTCCTTACATATGAAATTAGCGTTTTGTATGGGAAGAACATAAAGTTGATTTTTTTTTAATATTAGGTCCTTACATATGAAATTGGCGTTTTGTATAGGAGGAGCATAAAGTTGATTTTTTTTAAATATAATATATTTATTTAATTAAAGTATGTACCATTGCTATCTATGCACTTTTGCCATCTCATAGGTAGTTCATCGATCCCTTTACTAAAAAAAACATTCGGACGGGAATCAATAAAATCTTTGAAGTCGGTTTGGACTGCCCCATCGGAGTTGAATTTTTTCCCTTGCAAGAAGTTATCCAAATTTCGAAAAAAATAGTAATCTGTTGGGACAAGGTCCGGAGAGTACGGTGGATGTCTCAGACATTCCAATTGAAGCTCTTCTAATTTGGTAGCCGTCTGTTGTACAGTGTGTGGTCTAGCGTTATCACGAAGCAGCAGTGGCCTAGAGCGATTAACCAGCCTCGGTTGTTTAGCAGCTAGCTTTTCCATCATGGTTTGCAGTTGCTGACAAAAGACATCTGCCGTAATCGTCTGGCCAGATTTAAGAAAGCCGTAGTGAACGACACCAGCACTAGTTCACCAAACGCTCACAAGTAACTTTTTTGGAGTCAATTTTCGCTTGGGGCATGGTTTGGCTGGTTCGGCAGGGTTCAGCCGTTGCGATGAGCGCTTCCGATTATCATACAGGATCCACTTTTCATCACAGGTAATGATTCGATTCAAAATCCCTTCATTATTGTGCCGGTTGAGTAATGCAACGCAGCAGTCAACGCGCGTTTGTTGATTTGCTTCACTCAATTCGTGAGGTACCCACCTTTCAAGCTTTTTCACCTTCCCAATTTGCTTCAAGTGGATTAAAACAGTTTTATCACTAACACCGCAGCCTGCAGCTAACTCGGACGTGGTTTGCGATGGATCCGCTTCCACAATAGCCTTCAATTCTTCATTACCAACTTTGGTCTCCGGCCGTCCACGGGGCTTGTTCTGCAGGTCGAAATTTCCAGAACGAAAACGTTGGAACCAAAAACGCACTGTGTTTTCTTTTGCGGCACCGTCGCCATACACATCATTAATCCTTCGAGCCGTTTCTGCAGCACTGGTGCCAAGGTGGAACTCGTACTCGTAAATAACGCGATATTTCAAGTTTTCCATTTTGTAAACTGAGTGACGCAAAGAAAAAAAACTATTTGAGAAAAAAACAAATAAATTATAATTTTCGAAACACAAATACTTGAGTAAATAGCTGTATAAATTTGAATTTGGAATTCCTAACCAAAGAGAAGATATTTGAGATCAAAGTTGCCAGTACGGCAAAACGTCAATTTCATATGTAAGGACCTAATATTTGAGTATTTGGTAATACGCAATTTTGAGTACCTACACTTTGTCCATATAGTCATAAGTATTTTCCGCGTATGTCGAAAAGACTGAACTTGGTTGAAGAGAATTTTGGGAAAATCATTCCAATATTCTTCGTTATGTAAGAAGGCAGTGGTCTCATCAAGAGTCATTCGAGGGTTTGCGTCACATTCTGTTAATATAATAATTCTTCTTCTTCTTCTTCTTCTTCACTTTTGGTAGACTCAGGAGTCTGTTATTTCAGGCGGGTCCTCTTGAGACGCTGAACTCCAGCTTTCTCTCCACCGTTTCGGGGGTCTTCCTGGTCGGCGATGTCCGTTTGGCGTTCCATGGAGAGCTATGTATGGTATTCTATTTGAGCTCATTATTTCTACATGTTGATGCCAGTATCGCCGTCTTTGACGTTCTCATCTGACCACATCTTCGACCTCGCAGATTTCTCGGAATGCTGAATTCCTAACTTGATCACGTAAGGTTTTGCCAGCTATAGCGCGGAGTGTTTTCATCTCGGTTGTCCTGAGTATGCTTTTTGTCTTGACAGTGTCTGGCCTCGATTCAATGCCATATGTGAGGATTGGTCGCACACAGGTCTTATAAATGCGTACTTTCCTGTCAGTCCTCATATCCTTGTTTCTCCATATGACATCTTTCAGGCAGCCTGCAACCGCTGCAGCCTTATCTACCTGTGATCTTACTTCTCTGGGGAGATCATTAGAGCTGGTTATTTCGCTTCCGAGAGGATTGGTCGCACACAGGTCTTATAAATGCGTACCTTCCTGTCAGTCCTCATATCCTTGTTTCTCCATATGACATCTTTCAGGCAGCCTGCAACCGCTGCAGCCTTATCTACCTGTGATCTTACTTCTCTGGGGAGATCATTAGAGCTGGTTATTTCGCTTCCGAGATATCTGAATTGGTCTACCTGTTAAATTTTTTCTTGGCGTACGGAGATTTCGCATCTTATATGATTTCTTGAGAATGTCATACACTTCGTTTTTGGAATGGATATGATCATGTTGTATTTAGAGCAGGATTCATCAAATTTTGAGAGCATTGCTTGTTAGTCTTTGTAAATAATAATAATAACAATAATTGGGCTCATTGAGTTTCATCATCGTAGTTTCGTGAAGAAGGGTGCTTGTGTTGGAATTGTGGTCTGGGCAGGTGTGTGGATTGGACGTTGGTAGTCAGGATGTAGAGGAATAGCTTCATTATCCAGTACTGGAAATGCTGTCTTATTGGGCCAAAGTACAGAAAATGGTCGTAAAGTGGCATCTAGAGGTTGCTTAAGTCAACTAAAATAAAAATGGATTCAAAATATGATTGACTTTCTAGGAAGGTTTTAAAAATCAGAAAAAGTAGCCGACATTATTACCTCGTGTTAATCGTTTCTCCTACAATCAAGATAAAGTTTTAACATTATGGAATCCAATAATACTATACTAGAAACCGAAAATATAATACATCCCACCCCCGTGCGTGCGAGCACGTGCGCACGTGGGTGCTGGTGTTTCCATTCACTCGCCTTCTCCCCACCCGCACTAGGCCGAGGTGACGTCACAAGCCTCCGCGTTCCGGTGACGTCAGACGCTCCCCTAATGCGTCGAATTTCCTTCGCGAACATCCCCCGAATTCAGTACATACATAATACAAGTCTCGCGTTTCTAAAAATAGAAAATTAATGTCGGATTTAATACAGATCTCTGACAGGCGAGTGAGTGAGAGAGCCAAACAGTTGTTGCGATCGAATGTGAATAATATGTTAGATAAATGAAATTACATATACGTAATACGTAGTATGTACATACAAACATATTACTACTGATAACAAACACTCTTTTGTGTTTCGTTGCCAACCAATTTTATCGAATTGGACACGCGATAACCGGAATGACGAAAACAATTTGAGTAGTCTGCACCGGATCGTTCGTCAGTGCAGACCACTATTGCAGGCGACCAAGTGCCGAGTGAAATACGAGCTCGCCTCCTCGCCAAACCAGTTCCGCTAAAGACAATAATGGTCACAACGCAACAGTACGCACAGGCAGGCACGTGTTCCGTGTCAGGCAGACAATGGCCTTTCTCTGGCCGCGTCTCCCATTGACACCCGACACTGTAATAGTAGCGACCTAGCCTGGGCCTAGCCTTCTAGCCTCCACGAGAAGCGGGCACGCAGGCACGCAGGCCGCCGCGCCGCGTGCCTCTTCCGGTCAGATGCCAGCACGTGTGCTGGGCCGTAACACGCGCGGACGCGGACTTTCTAGAGAAAGTGCGAGCGGACAGTACCTGGGGGTCCTCGGGAGGGGCGCGGGGGCTGCGGCCGCGGGCCGGCAGGACGTCGTAGTAGGCCACCGGCTCGTTGGCCGACACCACGGGGCACTGCTCGCTCTCCTCGCCCTCCTCCATGCTCTGCAACCAGACAGGGCCGCGGCTGGAGCCAACCGATCACTTCTATTTAACATCAAGTCAATACTAGCGATGACAACCAGTGTAGAGCTTGTAATAAACAAAATATACGTCCCATATTGTATGGACGGCATGCTGGTTCACAAGGATACAATACTTGTTACACTAATGTGTGTATAAGGAAGAATCTCATCTTTCCGAGTGCGGCGTAATGAAAGTTGGTGAAGCGGGAACGGCGGGGTCGCTGCTACCATATGCCGGGACTGGGGCGCTCAGGGGACGCAGCCCCGGCGGACGCAGCCCTGGGCCCTGCTACCGCCGCCACGACTTATAGATTCAGGTTGAAACCTTCAAGATATTCCCTTAACCGGGAAACTTCTTTGAAATATGTAAACAAAGACAAAAGTAGGTAACATATGTTTAAGAGAAAATGACGTACATATAGAGAGTTATTCGTTTCCGGGCTACTTATTCCTCTTCTGGCTTGAAGGGGGCCACGGGGGCTCTGCGGGGCTCCGTAGGCGCGGGGGCGCGTATAGGTGCACTGCACAACAGAACGCACGTCTCTCGCTCGCGGCGCTGAAGCCAGTACTAAGCACAGGCACCGAGCACCGAGCTTAAGGTCCAGAGCCTACCGAGGACGGAGGGTTGGGAGGACGGCAGCGCCGAGCGGGAAACTCGGGAACTTCCCCGTTTCCCGCCGCCCGCGCCGCGCGCCGCCGCCGTGGCGCTGTCCGTTGTCCGCCAGCTTGAAACTATCCTCGTGGCGTGGAGGTGGAGATACTCAAACAGATTGCTGCTGCCCATCATCTCTAGGGCTAGGTAATTGTTATTTAATTAGACAAATACAAACAACAATTGGAACACATCAAGAATTGGACTTAAAGTTGTGTTTGTTAATTTCTATTATAAACGTGTAAAATTTCGACGCCGTTTTCTTCATTAACCCTAGATTATTTATTTTCGAGTTACACAGTAACTAAAACAATTGTCGACGACAGTATTTTTCTTGAAATTACATAGGTACCTACATCAATTAAAAAAGTAGGTAACAAAAAACTTTAAGACACTTTAAATGAGCTAATCTTGGCAGTCTAATTCTATAAATGGCATGACACTTCGGTCATCGTGCGCTTCTGGTGCGGCCAATATGTTTTATTCCGCTCGTATATTTGATTGTGCTCGAGAAGTACGAGCAACATTGTCAATTATCAGGATATCTTTGATACCGTTCCTGCAACCACGGCTCAATGAGATCGTCGGCCAGTTTTTGCACGAATGTTCAGTTTCCGTACCATGTGTGACACGTAAATGACGTACGCACTGATCATGCATAAGTTCAGCATATAATAAAATATGTATTGAGTTGACAGCATCTTAGCAGGAACTCAAATCTCTCGGCACTCATACACGCCTCGCCGCGCCGCTTTGTTCGGTGTCAAAGCTACAGAGCTTCGTTTGGTGCCAAATATAATGACATTCTCGTGCCTACGAGTGCCCAAGTAGTTACTTTTTATAGCAGCTGATTGCAGAAAAAACCAGCAAAGCTTTTATTTCATTAGCTGGGGAAGATGAATTAGATTAAGATAATTCTTTGTCCTTCTCCTTTTTCAATCAATTTCAGCATTCGTGTGGATAACTCTAGATATACCTAAGTGAGTGGCTGAGCTGCGAGCTGCGTGGAGTGGATGCCCGCCTGGGTTTATTTTTTCCACAGATGTAAGCTTGACCTAGATGATGTATTGCGGGGTTTTGAAGTGAAAAATTCAATTTCGGTTACCTCTGACGCCGTTCAGCTCCTCATCGGAAGAGACCAAAGATTCTTCATCACTAACGTCGGTGTTTACGCGATAATTTGAAAGTTGATAAATATACGTATTTTTATGATTTACTAAAAATATCAGTTGCAGTACCTACACGAAAAATATTTATTTATAATACTCGTATATCCTTCTTCTATGATAAAACGGTATCAGTCATTTGAAAACCACTGAAAATGAATCTAACTATTGTATAATACATAGGTATATTAATATTGGTTGCATGTCATCCTTTTATTTCGTGCATCTCTCAAGAAACAGGGTACCTAATGACTCGCATTAAATAAAAGTCTACGGGTAGGTATTATGATATTCAAAATGACTTATTATTTTTATGTCATCATAACTTATTAGGTATAATTTATCTGTATCTGTAAAATATTGAACCCTTTCGTTTTGGTTGGCATAGTAGGCACGTCTAATAAAGTCAAACGAACATATTATGAGCTAGCCTCCGACTGGCCAGATACCTACATTTAGTTTCAGACGATCGAATTGACATTGTTGGAATAGATTTATGGAGTAATTTTTGGATATTTGAATAATTTGTATTTCCTGAAATGGTGTGCTCGATGTAAATAAGAAAGAAATAAAATCCCATTCAAAATAAATTCAGAGACGACTTTGTTAATTATTCGTGAAGCGCAAATATACCAAAACACGACGATTGGGCAAGAGACTTGGCTGCTCAGGTTGTGTCCTTCGCAGCTTCCTAGAATATGTTCACGACTCGTCGATGACGAATGAAGATATAGTGCATCCCATCCTCTCGCTTACAGTTTAAATCGATTTATTCCTTGATGACAAATAAATCTACTGCATATAGCCTACCTATACCACCATAGGTATATAAGTCCTGCAAAATAAGGTTATCCGATTATCGTAATTAACGTAAGTCCCGGATGGACAAGGAACGGGCCTAGATAGTGCAGCGAGACTGACCAAAGGGCGTCGCTGCGTCCTATAACAGTCTCGGGTGGTGGTGGGAACCTTATATATATAGCTCGTGTTGGTCAGATAATTATCTTCGTCTTGTGCATTAACTCTCGCACATTGTATTGGCAGTGCTGTTTTTTTATTACACGCTTTTACAAATGTTTAATTCTATACAAATTATCAACAAAAAAAAGCTTATTAGATATATCAAATTTATTGTCATATTTTTTGAAATTATAATGAAATAGTGTATTACTCTTAAAAATATAATACATCTCAATAGTCACATCGGGTTGAATTTGCAGTTTATAAAAGTATATCGCTTTCGCCAGTTTAAAATGATTTTCTAAAGGTCGCATTTAAACGAGATACAAGAACAATAAAATCGTAATATCCAGCTATTGTATTATAGTTGTTAAAAGCATAATGAAATTTCAAAGATTAAATCTTTTTTAAACAAGTTTCTAAATTCTATTCTATTTTAATTGAGTAAAAACTAAAATATTGAAATTGTACTAAAACATGTTCAATATACAATTTTGGTAAGTTATTGTATAATAAATATGATATAATTCTATAACTTATTTTACATAACATATGTAGTATCGTACCTACAATCAACGTTTGACACACGCAATAACAATACACGCATCATGCTCCATACTGACTGTCACCTCCCGGTGATATCAAGAACGAGACTCTAAACACGGGCAATTCAAATATGATATGATTGTACGAGCTATTATGGTATAAGATTAGAAGGAGAGGCGGCTAGTAGGAGACGAGCCCCTTGATGGCTTCCAGGCAGCGCCAGACATCGGGTAGGTAGAAGGGTTCGAAGACGTGCGGGAAAGGAGTGTCCCAGCCGGCCACGCGCGCCACGGGCGCCTCCAGATGAAGGAAGCACTCGTTCTGCAAATCAGTCGGGAATGTAAACACCGAGTATTTGTTGGCACGAAAAAAAAGGAATACCCGAATCCCGAAGGAATACCTGGATGGTGGCGGCGAGCTCGGATCCGAAACCGCAGGTCAGCGGCGCCTCGTGCGCCACCAGCGCGCGGCCCGTTCTGCGCACCGACTGGAACACACGGGGACACGGTGAGAGCACTCGCACACTCTGTGTTCTGTTCTGTGACAACACAACGGGCACGGTACTCACGTCGCAGACGGTCTCCACGTCCCAGGGGAGGATGGTGACGAGGTCGATCACCTCGCAGGAGACGCCCAGCCGCTCGCGCGCGAGCCGCGCCGCCCGCAGCAGCACCTGCACCTGCGTGCCCCAGCCCACCAGCGTCGCCGTCGCCGTCCCGGCCCGACCTGGAAGGTGGTGCCCCTTATCTCGTTATACCTGTATGCGTCTTATCAACATGTTATAGCATTCCATCCGACGGCCTTCATAATTAGGTCTTTACTTTACGTGATGTTTTTAAAAATTAAATAAATAACATAATACATCAAATCAGTTTAAGGGTGCGCGAGGAATAGGTACCTATTAGATACCACGCAGGGCACCGCTGATTGTGATACAAAACTGAAAATGGAGTCTTCATCACCTCTTGTGAGGACATCGGCCTTGCCAAGCGGAAGCAGGAAGGAGGACGAGGTCGGCACGTCCTCCACGGCACCCCTGTAGAGGACCTTGGGCTCCAGGAACAGGCAGGGGTCAGGGTCCTGGACACACGCGCGCAGCAGCCCCTTGGCCTTGGCGGGGCCTCGCGGCACTACCACCTGAAGAAGACAATGTTGCTAGCGTGATACGCACGATACGATAGAGAACAAACGGGAAGGGGGTACCTTCAGTCCCGGGGTGTGTGCGAAGTAGGCCTCGGGGCTCTGCGAGTGGTAGACGGCCCCGTGGCCCACGGCCCCGCACGGCGCGCGCACGGTCAGCCCGCCGCACGCCCACGTGCCGCCGCTGCGGTAGCGGTACTTGGCCGCCTCGTTCACCAACTGTATTCAACAAAAGAATCCCATGAAATGAACTGCCGTACGCACAAACAGCCAGCTGACCGCGAGAGGGGCTCACTTGGTCGAAGGCGGGGAAGATGTAATCGGCGAATTGAATTTCCGCTATGGCCGTCCCGCCCGCGGCCGCCAGCCCGATGCCGAAGCCCGCGATGCCCTGCTCGCACAGCGGAGTGTTGAACACGCGCTCGGCGCCGAACTTCTCCTGGGGGAGAGAGAGAGAGAGAGTTATAAGTTAGTAAGTTGCGAGCCAGCTCAGCCAGC
This sequence comes from Lepidostoma basale, assembly GCA_022606425.2. NCBI lineage: Eukaryota > Metazoa > Arthropoda > Insecta > Trichoptera > Lepidostomatidae > Lepidostoma > Lepidostoma basale. The sequence continues at coordinate 17,526 of JAHDVF020000063.1, read as the reverse complement.
AGCAGTTCTAGCTCCTCGCTCACCTGCAGGCCGGCGGAGCACCGGAACACGCCCCCGAAGGCCACGTCCTCCCCGAACAGGACGGCGGCGGGGTCCCTCTCGAGGGCCTCGCTCAGGGCGCTGTTGATGGCCTGCATCATGTTCATGCTCTTCACCTCCCCTGAAATCATTAACCCCAGATACAGACGATATTTGCAGAGCCACTTCTTCTTCCGTTCACATTAACTCCATAATGGTTTCTTCGTGGCGATTCGATCGTGAAGACTAGCTTCTTTCAGGAGAATTTTCGCACTCAATTCAGGCGTTGCGTTGTATGACATATTTTTATCTTCCTCGCGATCGGGGGCATACAATCTCTCTTCTATTTTTGAAATTTCTAAGGTCCTAACGGCATTGACGAGAGTTTTTAGCAAATATTTTAAAAAAAGGTACAATTTTTATTTATTGAAAACCCGTTACAATTCAATATTTTATATTTTATGGATTTACAGTTTCGTTCAATTTAATTTTATGTGAACAAATGTAAATTCAAAATAGATATAAACAAACAAAAAATGGAAAGTTTTTTTATAGATATTTTTTTAAACAGGAATGTGTATGGTACCTACCATTCACCAGACAGTCCATGTTCTTTCTTTTTACACTGCAAACTATAGTTTTTTTTAAATTGATGTCCAGCCAGTTTATGGATGTATCATTCGTCGTCGATTTATTTTTGGCTAGAAAATTGAAAACTTCAAAGATCCGCACATTACGAACCGCTGTTATGTTAACAAACATCTATGATGTCGGCCACCCATTGGAAGACGCATGTTGAATTTAATTTGAACTTTTTGCAGGTTTTACGAAAGGCGTGTTTTTGTTCATTTTTTGCGAAATACGCCGGCCGCTATATGTTTATTATAATATTTACGCGCTAAACAATATATTTTTAAGAATACACATAGGTAGGTATATACCCGTCTTAAAAACTGTTTTAATAGTTAGATTTTGTTTAAAATATTGACCGTTTTGAAGAGCTGATATATCGGCTCAGGGTATTTTTGGCGATTTATTGAAACCCGATAGATCGGATCTAGGGCATTTAAAGGGTTAAATCGCAAACGCATGAAATATTTTCAAGTGTATTCATTTTAGTGAACTTGTTCTGTTAAGGTACATACACTTCAGCAGTTCGATTTCCCTCTATCGGAGGTAAGTGGATATTCCAGCACACCCGTTGTAAGCGACCTATCCTAGTAGGTACCTACATATAATTATGGGGGCAAGTCTTACCCCGATTCACCTCAACTATTACGTCACGGAACACGGAACCTTACCGTGGCTGGGGTCGCTGGGCTCCGGCTCATACGCAAACTGCGACATCGATTTGGCCGCATGTCGAGTCAGCGTTTTAGAAACAGTCTGTTGAAAAGTAAACCGAAGTTTGCAGAGAACTGTAGCCATGCTGACGAGGACCACCGACACTTGAGCGCACGGGCCGCGGCAATACTAAAGCCGGGCGCACACGCAGCGTACTATGTACGCCGCGCCAGTACGATAAGGTGATAAGGTTAATGTAAACGAGCGCCGCGCCGCGCCGCCCGCCCTGTGCGGAACATCCGCACTCCGTTCCGAGTGTATCCGGGTACATGGCTGAATTTTACCGACTTCTCTACATGAGATAAAGGTCTTAAGATTGTATCCGTAGCGCAGACATATTGAAACTAGGGAAATAGAGGATATTGTTTGGTGGAGTAGATCAGAACACCGTCCACCTAAGGATGGAGGGACATCTGGACCCCATCATCCCAGGAAACATGTTATCTGTGCCATAGAGACATCAGTCAGATCTATTAAAATATTCTCTCCGACTGACTCTTATGTGACAGACTGTCATTTGCATACATACTTCTTGCACAGCAACGCGATTGCCGTGATTGGTTTTGTGTTTATTCCATATACAGATGACATTTTCCACAACTTCGCTATATCTATTGGATTAGACACAGAAAAGTTCTGCGGTTTTTGGGCAAAAACTTTTGTCAAATAAGAAGTGCAAAAATTGCATCCATACATCATCGGGCATTCATAAAGGCGCCTTGCACATCCCAAACTTTGTTTTCTTTGTATTGAAATTCTGCCAACAAGACTCAAAATATGGTTCCCGCTTTTATAGAAAGATCCCATAATTAGAGCTCTTCTCCAGTCGAGAGGTGTATAGCCCTCCTTCAAGCACTGGTAGAAGAGCCTGTATATTAACAAAGATACCACTTCACCGCCGTTTTTAATTAATTATATAGCATCATAAATATACTTGGACTTGGACTTGGATCTTCTGGCTTACAGAGGTTCAGCTCATGTGGCTATTCCTCTTACGTCTGATGGGAACATTGTTGGAAGGTGATTTGGTGGGTTGTTAGTTTATTCGGGGGCATGATTTGTGTGGCCCGGAGTGTTCCTCTGAAGGAGAATCGATTTTGGGCGCTTGTGGCGGCTGGAAGTGTTTGGGTCGTAATTAGAGAGGTCTTTTATTGTGGGGTTGGGATGTGAAGGGAGTCCTTTGTAAAAACGTTCGGCAAGTTTCAGAATGAATTCATCTATCATCGGGATTCCCGATTCTAGGTGCAGTTGTGTAATCCTGGTCCATGAAGGCGCACCAAGCGATAAACGGATAGCCTTATTTTGCAGGATTTGGAGTTTTTGTATGTGACTCGAAGCTGCATAGCCCCAGATTGGGGCTGCATAAGTGAAGATCGGCCTTATAACCGTTTTGTATATCAGGAGTTTATTGTCGATGCTTAGTTTACTGTTTCTAGCTAACATTGGGTAGAGGGCTGAGATTGCTTTTGACGCGGCTTTGACTTTATTTGTAATGTGTGGCCTCCATGTCAGCTTAGAATCCAAGGTAACCCCAAGGTATTTGATTGTTTTGGTCCAAGGAACGTCTTGGCCGAACATTTTTATGTTGGGAATGTTTGGAGGAATGTGTCTTTTACTGAAAAGGGTCGCTGCGCTTTTACTCGGATTGATGGTAATGCGCCAGTTTCTGCACCACACCTCTAGCACATCGGCCTGTTTTTGCACCCTGCGGGTCGCGAGAAGCGGCCTTTTAGCACTGGAGATGATGCCCGTATCGTCAGCGAATTGGGCAATGTGGGTGTTCTGATCTCGGGGAAGAGGGATATCACTGCAGTAGATGTTGAACAGAGTAGGAGCCATTACTGAACCTTGGGGAACTCCTGCTCTGATAGGGCGTACAAGGGATTTGGCCTTGTTGATTTTGACGCTGAAAAGGCGATCGGACAGAAAGCCCATAAATATACAAATTCATGCACTTGTTAAAGAATTTCACCATTCATTCTTATGTTGTGTGTCAGGGTGTCTGAAGAATCTGGTCTGGAAGAACTAGCACATCAGTAGGTTTGAGAATGAACCTGGCAAAGAAAGTGCAGGGCGACCGCAACTACGGTGGAAGAATGGCCTGAACAGACATGTCGGAACAACCTGAATGCAGTCTGCACAAGACAGAGTGGCAGCCAATGGAAGAGGCTTTTGTCCAGGAGTGGACGGGAATAGGCTGAAGAAGAAGTATAAGATATAGCAACACCGTCACTTTTCATTGCTTTTGCAGATTTTACTATCTCATTAGTACTTATTTGTTCCATTGTATCAGGTTATTTGATAGTACTTTTAGAGTAGTCAGGAAAGTTTGATGACTCAAGTTTATGTATAAAATATATACTAAATGCATACATATTTGCATTTGGGACCTTTTGCGAAATTAGTACAGATATATTTAATTATGTATCTTCCATTTTCTTCCATCTTTCGTGCAATCTAAAAAGTTCTCCTCCCAAAGTTTTTTATTCATAAGAGTACCAATATGGGTAAAATGGCAGCTATCTGTGTAGACATGTTCCAATGCAACCTAAACAAACGGTACGAAGTTCCCCCAAAACCCAATAAATTATAACTTTTTACAATGAAATCTAAGATTTTTATTATAAAATCTGTCTCTCTGAATCGAAACAAATAAAATGTTCCGATTTATAAATAGGTATGACTGCTCGACTGCCAAGAAGAACCATCTACTTGGGTGTTAGTTAAAATATTATTGTCTTGGACATTTAGAATGATTTGACTTTGTTCTACCTCCACTAGCGGACCAATCTACTGAGGTACACCAGTGGGAAGGGTATTCATCTTAAACAGCATCCCTTCACATGTGGATGGACATTTTACAGAATGGTTTATTTTTTATTATTATTTGTAATCCTCACTTATAAATTATTTGGATTAACATGTAATTTGCATGATTTTTTAAATCAATATATTATAAATTAAATTATAATAAATACGTACTCTAAAACTTGCATTCTTTATCTAAAAATTACAGAAAACTTCTAATCATTATTCACTTCTGAAAATGAACTAATTCTCTACAAGTTTAAATACCTCACCGCTCACATTCCCTCCGTGACTTGTACTTCCCACCTTATTTAATTTTTATTAGACAAAATTATATGCGAGGCAGTATGGACATGGCACGCATGTTTATCCTATTTCTCCTGGGATGCCACACAGTATCTGTCCACTTAGGAAGCTCTACTCTACCTGTGTGAGGTATTATAACAGCAAATGTACTTATCTTTAAGTGAACCCAATTTGTAACTCCAGGTAGATCAGGAGTGGCTTGTGATCAACTATTGGAGCGAACATCCACATGGGCGGTGAGTTGCGAGTAGAATAAACACAGCACTCTTATAACATTCTATAATAGTAGAAAGAACTAACGCTAAACATAATTGAATAATACGAGGGTCAGTCAGCTGGCTTTGGCTCGAGTGGCCTCTAGGGCGGAGAGCAGCTGGGCCGTGTGGTGCTGGTTCTGCTCGCGCCGGGCCTCTTCGAACAGCCGGCGCTGCTCTGCGCTCTCGGGCGGGTATATCTCGCGCCGGGTGCGCGTGACCCACTCCTCGAAGTACTCGGGGCGGTTGAAGTAGTAGAACAGTCCCACAGGGAAGGACATGTACAGAGACATCTTGAACACTTCCAATTTCCAACCACCCATGGCCAACAGGACGACCTAAAGGACATAATAAGTACTCTACAGTTCAAAATTCCAATACAATTCATCGAGAAATAAAAATGAAACTTCAGCACACATAATAGACTTATTTCAAAAAGGAATGAATTTGGCTCTAATTAGAAACAAAAAACAGTTAGTAGAACATGATGTATTGCATTCGTTGATTCTGAAAAAAAGCGGACATTTACAATCAATAGCACTTGTATGATGTCCGAGATTAAAGAAAAGTTATATACCTTATGAATAATCAACAGTGGTAGGATAACTATTGCATCGAAAAAAGACAAAAAAGTTTAAGTTCCTTGGCAAATAAAATAATAAAGATTTAAAGAAGATGTAATATGATGGAAGAAGATTGTTCATCAAAAAAATCGGATCGGAGGAGTTGAAAATTTCTTGAGAATTATTTTTCTACTGTCAAATAGTCATTCCATAGATTGGATTGGATTAAAAAATGTTGCCATGCTTAGTCGGTGACAAGGTGAGCTTGATATAAATGTATACTCCGTACCTACCTGGCAAAAGGACGTCAGTTTTTGTAGAATTTCAGATTTGTGGAATTTTTAGATACCAACTACACATATGGCAAAATCTTATGTTTCTAAAACTAACGGATTTTGCACGAAATACAATGGAAATATGTTATTAAATGTTGAACTCGAACACAACAAATTCACTCATGTCAGACTTTTTATTTCAACAGTTTTTTTTGTTTAAATTACTGTACAGCGATACCTCGAGATATCGAGTAAATTCGTTCCGTAACCTTGCTCGTATCTCAAAACAATTTCCATCATTGAAATGCCATTAATCCGTTCTAGCCCCCAAAATGCCACCCCAGTTGTTCTTGTTACGTGTTTTTGAATAAGAAAAATGTATTTATAAATGACAAATATTGTATAAAAACATAACAAAAGAGAATGTAAAGAAATAAAGTATATTTGTATTTCGGTCACTTAAATGCAACGTAAACACAACTTAAATGCAACTGTAAGATATATTTAAGTTTAGTCACTTATTTTCTCTTCACCAGTCTTTGCCTTTTATGCTTAAAAAAAACCTGTCCAAATAGGTTTGTTTCTTCGTCCCTTTCAGAATGTTGCGGAAATGAGTTAGACAAGTGTCATTAAATAACTCCGATGCACGACCAGTTGCAACTTTATCGGGGTGTTTCTTTTCCACGAACTGTGAAACTCTCTCATCTCACTTGTAGAGATAACCTCCTCCACCTCGGGCCCATGGTTATAAAAAGAAATGTGATAAAGTATGTAAATGCACAAAAAACACAAATGATGTGATTGCAAAAAAAAATCACAATTCCATCGAAGGATCAAATGGATTTACAAACTTTCCGGATCAGTCTGGCAGAATCATTAGTAAAGGCGGGTAAAAATAAAATATTCAAAAGAAAGTTCGGACGTCCAATTGTACCAGATACGAGGAAACCTGCATCCTGCACCCAAAGCAAAAAGTGTTACCCGCGTTCTCATGAGAATTAACTAAGAAGAAAATATTATATATATATCTATGTACCTACATATGTATTCGTGAGGAAATTAGTTTTATTGAATTCCGTTGATTTCATTAATATTAAAACAGTATTATTTTTATATCGCGGGTGATTTGTTAATTAGAAGGATCTTTGTAAATTAGTCACGATTATACAGATAAATTGTTTCACAATTGTAAAGTCAATAAGCAAAAATACGTTTTCAATGAGTAGGTTTTCCAAATTACATACTCACATATATTAAAAATTTAATATTAGATATTATAAACTTATTAGCACAGAAATCGTTAAATTGATGTTATGGGAAATGGGATATTATTCCGATATTTTGGAAAGAGATATCTAAATGAAAACATGTGCCGTCTGATAATGGAACGCAACACGATTTTCTTCTAAATATTTTAGTACATACTACGACGCTCATATTTCCTGAAAAGTCGAAGAGAGTGCCATCTATGAACGAATAGCGACATGATCCAAGTGGAGTGCGCAGGATCGTCCCAAGTTTGAGTGGAACCCAAGGTATATAGAATAATATGGTAAGATATTGCGCACGTAGCATGCTATCCCTTTCTAATAATTTGCTGTCAAGTGACGTCATGTGGTGAACTCGAAATCGAAACGAAACTATAAACAAACCTAAATAACTATAAACAAGCTAAATCAAATGGAGTTGATTTGCCATATCCAGTTAAAAATCTTTTTTATCGATGTAAAATGTTTTTCAAAATAAGAACAATGAACTTAAAGCTCATTGAAGATGCTAACTCTAAAAAAAGAAAAATAAAAAAACAATAACTTAAATAAAGAAAACGATTTGTCATAATTTATTTAATACAATTACAAAAACTTCTTTTAATTAGACGTAATAAATAAACAAAGAAAAATTCCATACCCAATGTATAAATATATACTCAACTCATACTACACAACCTAATGCTTGGGTCTCCACGTGACGTAGCTGCGCAGTAGATGTCAAAAATAAAACGCGGAATATCTTACCATATTTATTCTATATACCTTGAGTGGAACCGGGCGGGCAGTGGTCGCAGTGACTGTACGGCTGCTCTCTAAACGTAATTCTTGCAACCTTTTTTTTACGCATTTGATTAAATAATTAATTAATTTTAAAAGCTAATATTCACATATGTATGGTCGCATTTTATCAGCTAGTTCAGAGTTAGTATTATTATGACATTTATATAATATTACATTTAAATCTATCAGAATAAATGCAATGAGATAAATGACGACCTCAAGAGAGGAAATGTAGAAAGAGCTCACGCTGCGGTGAAGGACTTCTTTGGGATGAGAATTGGAAAGGGTAATGCAGTAGAAGGAGAAGACGGCAAAATACTTTTCGAAAATGACCAAATAGGAGAAAGATGGAAAAGATATCTCGAAATGCTGTACAATGGAAAGGGAAATATTGACAGCGAAACATTGATAGAAAGAGACAATGAGGTAGGCGCGGATGATTTGGGAGATCCAATCATTAGAGAAGAGTTTGACCTTGCACTGAAAAACCTCAAAAACGGGAAAGCACCCGGAATCGATAACGTCCCGGCCGAACTAATTAAGTCAGCAGGAAAAGGAACCACAGATGCCCTGTTTAAAATGATACAGACAATGTATAATACCGGGAAGATACCAGAGGACTTCGAGAAATGCCTAATTGTCACACTACCAAAGAAGGCAGGTACGACGAAATGCGAGCAACATAGAACTATAAGCCTAATATCCCATGCCTCAAAAATATTAACTAATATTATTCTAAAAAGAATATAACCAAAAGTAGAGAACATCCTTTCCAGTGACCAGTATGACTTCAGAAGAGGTGTAGGAACCAGAGAAGCGATATTGTCACTGCGAATGCTACTAGAAAAGAGAGTAAGAAAAAAACAAAACACATACATCGCATTCATAGACCTGGAGAAGGCTTTCGACAGGGTGGAATGGAGGAAGCTCTTCGAGATTTTGAAAAAAATTGATATTATTAGACAAATAATCCAGGCGCTATACAAGAATGAGGCCGCCATAATCAGATGTGACGAGGGTACAAAGGAAGCCAGTATAAGACAAGGGGTAAGACAGGGATGCTCTCTGTCACCTGCTCTTTTTAACGTTTACATACAGAATGCGATTGACGACTTGAGAGCGAGAATGAGTCACAGAGAAGGTGTAAGGATACACGGGCAAAAGATAGACATGATAAGGTTTGCTGACGATATTGCTGACGATATCGCTATGGTTGCTGAAAGTGAGGAGGAACTGCAGGAGGCCTTAGATACTTTGCAAGACATTCTTCAAGATAGCTACAACATGAAGATAAATAAGGACAAAACAAAGACTGTAGGCCGAACGCAACATCAGATGAGAGTAGTGATGTCAGGAGTTCCACTAAAGAACACCAAGGAGTTTGTCTACCTCGGGAGCAAAATAACATGGGACGGTCGGTCTAAGAGCGAGGTCGACAGCCGTATACATCAGGCTAGGCTTGCATTTAATAAAAGGTCGAAAATAATAGAATCAAATAATATAGACCTAAAACTGAGAATACTCCTCATCAAGACCTATGTATGGAGTGTCTTGATGTACGGCTGCGAGACATGGTGCCTATCCGAAAGGGATAAGCGGAGACTAGAGGCTTTTGAGATGTGGTCCTATAGAAGACTCTTTGGAATTTCCTGGAGAGACCACATCACGAATGAGGAAGTTCTTCAAGGAATCGAAGGAGGAAGGCACCTGCTCAGGACCTTGTCCGAAAGGCGTGCAAGATGGATCGGCCATGTAATACGTCAAGAAGGTCTCTTGCATGCCATAATGGAGGGTATGATCGAGGGGACAAACTCTAGGGGACGCCCACGCCGAGAGTACCTGGAGGACCTGTTGGTGGACGTACGCTGCTCATCATATGCAGATCTCAAAAGAGCCGCACAAGACAGGGAAAAATGGAAGAGAATAATGGAGGAAATTGCTGCAAACCAATCCCAGGATTGAAACCAGAGAAGAAGACATTTAAAATGAATGCTATTTTCGATATTAATTAGTACTGTACCTACGTTATTTGTAAATAGTGCGAGAATACGTCGAGCCGCACGGTTCATACAATAATTAGGTATTATAGTTCTACACAAGATCTTGTCAGTTGAGAGGGAAATATTTATTAGAGTAACAACGCCAAATAATATGTTGAAATATATTTGATTTATTTTTAAGGCCACTATAGCGCCATCTACATTTGAATAAAATAAGTCACAATTGTCACTAATATTGACGATTTAAAATAACGAAAATATAATAATAACACAAAAAATCTCTACAATATATTATATTTAATACAATCCTATTTGTTTTTTAAGTAACGATCTATTTAAAATGAACTTCGACCAATAAATTTCAAATAACATTGGCGATTCGTTCAGGGAATTTACTTTCATACATAATTAAAACAAAGTAGATGTAAATAATAAATCACATATAATGAAATACTGATGCACGAAGGATGGAGGATTCCCGCCCCTCCGGGGAAACGGCGACACTTCGCCCGATTATACAATCAAGAGTTTTTGTTTTTTTTAAAAAAGGATTTAAATCAATGATATTAGAATTTAGTTTTTACAATCTTCAATGTGAGCAGAAAATAGCCCATTATTATGAAGAAGGAATCTGGGCGTGTCCAGGCTTGAACCCAAGTCCCCTGGATCAGGAGCCAAGCGTTCTATCCCCTAGACCACCACCCGATTAATAGCCAAATATTAATATTGTTTAATTAATATACTGATGCCTGCAATCAATAAGCTCAATGGCATCGTTTTTTTTTTAAATAAAATATGTGCAGCCTGTTAATGGGACGTATCACGATATTCTTTAAATACTTTAGCACATACTATGACGCCGCGCTCACACTTCCTAAAAGTATAAGAGAGCGCCATCTATGAACGAATAGCGACAGCGGGTTGACAAAAGTTTTCCCAGCCAATAGTGCAAGCGTTTGAATAGAAATATGACATGCTAGATGAGAGAAATGTTCACATATTTAAATGATTATAGGGCGCAAGACATTGCCAGCTAGATCTTGTGTTATTTATCGTACTATATCTTTATTATCCGCCAATTGTAAAGATTGGCGGGAATGTCCTTGAGTGAACCAGTTGTTATTGTCCCGAGGGCTCTTTCCGGCTACGATATAGGTATGTAGACATTATGATCCAAGTGGAGTAAGAAGGTTCATACAATAATTAGGTACTTCTACGCAAGGTCTTGTCAGTTGACAGGAAAATATTTATTAGCGTGACAACACTAAATAATATGTACAAACATTGTTAAAATATATTTTAACAATGTTTATTATGATTTATGATTTATTTTTAAGACAATTGTAGCGCCATCTACATTTGAATAAAATAACTCAAACGAAAATAATAACACATTTTTTTTTTTATTATTATTTTTTTTTAAATATATTTTGTTCATATATTTTTATATATATTTTGTTTCGTTTCATATTAAAAAAAAAAAAAAAAAAAAAGAGTCCGGGAGCATGCGCAATGCGCGCGCGACAAGCACCATCTGTTGATGAATAGAACAAATACTACCATATATAATACAATAAGATTTTAAATCAATTAGCCAATTAGCGTAATCTATATCTGAGAAGAATAACTTAACATTAACTAAACGCACGGAAAAATTGTGATCGGAGAATTAAGTACCATGAAAAGTTCTCGAGAGGGCGCTACTAATATTCCGATTTTTTTTTGAAAATTACTATACTTCCTAGAAATTAACAGCTTTCTTAAATTATTGAAAGTAAGCGAAATAAAAGTAAAAAATTATACACTAAAATGTAAGTACTAAATCAAAATATTATAAATCATCGCCACCAAAATAAAATTATTTCTTTCATTATTACAACTAACGATGATTTACGAATCACATTAGGATATACAAAACACTAAAATTTTTCATTAATTTTAGAGTTTCGCATTAAGAGAAATTCATTATTGCCAACGAAAAAAAAGTTAAAAAGATTTTCGTAAATTGACGAACATTATCTAATAACAAATACAACTGAAATTTGCATTATTTTAACTTGTCGAAGAGTATGGATAGAAATAAACGTCGATGTAAATTTTTGGGGATATTGGCTCAAATATGCATTGTTACAACATATATGGTTATTTGTATTAAGCTTTTTGACATATATAAAATATGATAAAACAGTTAGTGATTTTATCATCAACAGTATTTAACATTTTCGAAAGTCACGTGATATTGACATTGAGTTTCGACAAGTTCATATATTGCGAACTGAATTTACGCGCGCTCGTAATATATTACTTTTTTCGCAGTTTTTAATAGTTTTGTTGTGTTTTTATAAAGTTATTGTGATTAGAAGTGTTAAATTGTGTTTTTTTGTTTGAATATTGGTATTTTCGTGTTTATAATTTTGTACCTTATGTTTTTCGTAAAAATGGATTTCACCCGAGACGATGAAATTGACTATATTTTGATAAACAGGGATAATGAAAAATATAATATAGAGAGTATTGATGACTTAGAAATGGTCGATGGTGAATCTTCTTCTTCCGATGACGATGAGGATCCAGTTCCGGTTCAACAGAGTGTTAGACGTGGGCGCGAACAAACAAGGATATGGAGTGATACACATTTCACTCCAACATTTCACGAATTTGACGATTTCCAATCCGGCATAAAAAGCCCTATAAAATTAGATGACGATTTTGTAGAGCTGCAATTTTTTGAGTTATTTTTTAACGAAGATATTCTGGAGATAATTGTTTCGGAGATGAAAATTTATGCGACGACTGTAGCCCATAATTAAAAATGAAAAAATGGGTCGCTACTATGGCCAACGAAATACGTATTTTTCAGGCTACCATTATGCTTATGAGCCTGGTTGGCAAAAAATGTATAAAAAAGTATTGGTCAAACAATCCATTAATTGAAACACCATTTTTTAAAGTTTTATTTTCTCAAGATAGGTTTTTACTTATATTGAGAAATCTGCATTTTGCTAGTCATCCCAATGGCAATGACAGACTCTTCAAGATAAGGACAGTTTTGGACCCTCTAAAAAAATTATGAAAGAGGCATTTCATCCGTATCAAAATTTGTGCATCGACGAAAGCCTATTATTATGGAAAGGCAGACTTTCTTTTAAAATATATATTCCATCGAAACGGAGTAGATTCGGCATCAAAATATTTGTTTGTTGTGATGTGACAACGGGGTATGTTTTGGATTTGATCATATAAGGTCTAGTAAAAAGAAATCCATTATTTTTGTATGAAATTGAAGTCTTTATTTACCATAGTTAGAATAATTCAATTTAGGTCAAATATGCACCGTTTTGTTCGATAACTTGTTGCCATTTTGAAGGTAATTTCATTATGCCTCTCTCGTAGAAACTCTTGTCCCTATTGGCAAAAAACTGAGACAGTCGATTTTCACAAGCTTCTCTTGATGTCAATTTTTCACCAGCCAAATCATTCGCCATAGACAGGAACAGGTGGTAATCACTTTGTGCGAGGCTCGGACTATATGGTGGATGCATAAAAACCTCCAAACCAAGCTCTCGGAGCTTCTGTCGAGTCACTATCGATGTGTGAGGCCTGGCGTTGTCCTGATGAAACACAATTCCTCTCCTGTTGGCCAAAGCTGGGCGCTTCTGGTCGATTGCTTCCTTCAGACGGTCCAATTGCTGACAGTACAGGTCCGAATTAAGAATTTGGCCGCAGGGGAGCAGCTCATTGTGGATGATTCCCTGCCAATCCCACCAAACACACAGCAAAACCTTCCTGGCCGTCAATCCTGGCTTGGCCACCGTTTGTGCCGGCTCACTGCCCTTCGACCACGACTGTTTTCGCTTGACGTTGTCGTAAGTGACCCACTTTTCATCACCAGTTATCACCCGCTTCAGAAATGGGTCGATTTTGTTGCGATTCAGCAGTGATTCGCAGATGGAAACTCGGTCCATGAGGTTTTTTTTCGTTAACTCGTGCGGCACCCATGCATCGGGCTTCTTTGTGTATCCGGCCTTTTTCAAGTGGTTCCAAACGGTTTTTTTGCAATGTTTAGCTCCTGGGCAATCGAAACGGTGCTTACATGACGGTCAGACTCGACGATTTCCATTATTTTATCGACATTTTCGACAATTGGCCTTCCGCAACGTGGTGCATCTTTGACATTAAAATTACCAGAACGAAATCGACGAAACCAAAAATGTGCGTGATTGGCTGTTACAATATCAAGACCATAAACACTATTTACATTTTCAGCTGCCTGACTTGCGTTTTCACCTTTATCGAAGAGAAATTGTAGAATATAGCGTATTTTCTCTTTGCTGGTGTCCATCTTCGACACGAGCTCAAACACTACTGAGTCAAGCAATCACAAATCTGTTTCAGAAGATTTTTTAGTACGAAATCTCATCTTTCTAACGCCATCTAGCGTAATCCAATCGCACTTATATAACGCGATTTCTTTTTACTAGACCTATTATATACTGGTTCCACAACAGATGCTGTAGTAAATTCTAGTGTAGGGATATCGGGTTATGTGGTGTTGGCTTTATTGAAGGACTATTTTGGATACGGACATAGCTTATATGTTGATAATTGGTACACTTCACCTGCTTTGTTTGATTACCTTCACGAATAGAAAACAAATGCATGCGGAACGGTGAGAAAAAATCGAAAAGAAATGCCTAAATTCGACAAGGTAAAAAAAGGTGACGTAGTCGCCTTTAATTCTGAGAACCTGATGGCTTTGAAATGGCGGGATAAGCGAGATGTTTTGATACTGACGACTATCCATGCTAATAATATGGTGGAAACGCCAAAAATCGACAACGCAACTGGCTTGAAAAAACATAAACCGGAAGCTGTCGTTGACTACACAAAAAATATGGGGAGTGTTGATAATGTTGACAAGATTTTGGGACTCGGAGCTGTTGGTCGGAAAACCATAAAATGGTATAAAAAAGTTTTCTTCCGACTACTAGAGATCGCAATTGTCAATGCTTTTTTTCTGCATCGTTCTGCTAAGTCTTCTAATACTTCTTTTGAAGAGTTCAAAGAGAAACTCATAGCCCAGATGGTTGAAAAATATCAAACATCGCGACCATTATCATCTGGTGGTAGACGAGCAAACGATAACCCCATACGACTAACCGAAAGACACTTTCCTCAATCAGTGCCACCCACAGAGTCCAAAGGAAGTAAAGCCCAACGACGCTGTTTTGTTTGCCAGCACACATCAAAAAGACCACCGCAAAGAAAAGAAACTCGTTTTATGTGTCGCGAGTGTGACGTTGCGTTGTGTGTGCACCCGTGTTTCTTGGATTACCACACGAAAAACATTATTAAGTTTATGACATTTGCATTAGTTTTAATTTATAAAATGGTGATGAAAACAATAGTGTTACGTAATTTAAAAAAAAAAAATTTGAGTGTTTTTTGTGACTGTACATGTTTTGTGAGCCCTGGAATACACAATCGTTTTTTTTACAATAAAACCTAAAGTTGGTGAGTTTTATTTTTTTTGTAATTTAAAAAAAAATAATTATTTAACCTATTTTTTATTTTTATAATACATTGAATTCGCGAAAAAAAAACTGTATAATTTTCATGTAAAAAGAACTCACTCCCGGAACTTTGTACTCCCGGAAAGGTAAATCTATAATATTATATTATCTTAAATCAAATGGTTTTTCTAAAATTCTTTGTTGGAAGTTATTTAAAAGATTAAATAAATAAAAAACTACTTCTACATTCTTTATTTATTTCGAAAGCTACTATTTTCGAAATTGTGAATTTAACTTGTTATTACAGTAGCGAGCAGAGAAATCTTTCCACAATGAAAATATCTGTTTTTTGTAATTATACATATAATTTTGTGATTCTTTGATAGTTTTTCAGTCCAAATTATTAAGCAAGGCTGTTTGAAGATGATCTGCAGGAAAAGTGCCTTTTAGAGATGAAATATATATATTTTTTCTTAATCATAGAGTTCATTTCTACATTTTAGTTTTTTTGCCACATAAATTAAAAATGCTCACGTTCCTCCTTTTTTTTTCTATTTTTTTATTTTATATATCTGCTTCAATACGTTTAGGCATGAATTTCACCAAATTATGTATGTAGTCTTGGTTTTTTTTTTTTTTTTTCAATCACAATTTTTCGTTGATGTTCTTAAAGTTTTCCTTTGACGGAGGCATCAGTTTATTTATTTCAATTGCCATTTTATGCACAAGTTCTCGATAGGGTTTCGGTAAGGGCTATTTCCGGGCCAATCCAGTGATGGAATCCTATGAATTTTCAAATATGCTTTGACCTATAAAATATTTTACCAGTGCTATATACTTAAACATATATATATATATATATATATATATATATATATATATATATATATATATATATATATATAACATAACTCTCTCTCTCTATAATATATATATATAT
Organism: Lepidostoma basale; assembly: GCA_022606425.2. NCBI lineage: Eukaryota > Metazoa > Arthropoda > Insecta > Trichoptera > Lepidostomatidae > Lepidostoma > Lepidostoma basale. The sequence goes on along the minus strand of JAHDVF020000063.1, from coordinate 1,454 downwards.
ATATATATATATATATATATATATATATATATATATATATATATATATATATATATATATATATATATATACTATATATATATATATATATATATATATATATATATATACGAGGGTCTGTTCAAAGTATCGCGAATTTTGAATTTCCGCTGGCTACGTATATTTGATTTTTGATTTTTTTGTAGCGTTATGTTGGTATTCATGTCCCTTACTTATGCTGACAAGGTCGGTCATTTTGAATGTTTAGTTAATTTTTGACAGCTGTTTTGCTTGGATGTGTTTTGGCTCGTCTTCGATTTTTGCCTATTCCAAAAAATGGATCAAAGAATCTGTATCAAATTTTGTGTGAAAAACAAAATAAAGTGCGCGGACGCATTTCGAATGTTGACTGTGGCATATGGTGAAACTACCTTGGACCAAAGCAACGTTTATCGGTGGTACAAAATGTTCTCAGAGGGCCGAGAAGATATGAACGACGAAGAGCGTGCCGGACGCCCGAGCACGTCAACAACAGACGAAAACATTGATAAAGTGAAGAAAATAGTATTAGCCAATCGTCGAATCACCGTTAGAGAAGTTGCTGAGGACCTAAACATATCGATTGGCTCGTGCCATTCGATTTTAACCAATGATTTGGGTATGAGTCGGGTCGCCGCGAAATTCGTGCCAAAATTGCTCAATTTCGACCAAAACAGCATCGCGTTAACATTGCTCAGGAGATGTTGGACTCGGTCCGTGACGACCCAAATGTGCTCCAGAGGGTCATAACTGGTGACGAATCATGGGTTTATGGTTATGACGTGGAAACCAAAGCTCAATCATCCCAATGGAAGCTGCCGCATGAGCCAAGACCAAAAAAAGCGCGCCAAGTTCGGTCGAACGTGAAGGTTTTGCTCACAGTTTTCTTCGATTGCAGGGGCGTGGTGCATCATGAGTTCTTGCCACAGGGTAGTACGGTCAATAAGGAATATTACCTGCAAGTTATGCGCAATTTGCGCGAAGCAATCCGCCAGAAACGCCCGGATTTGTGGAAGAACAAAAACTGGCTTTTGCACCATGATAACGCCCCTGCTCACACATCGTTGCTTGTGCGCGAATATTTGGCCAAAAACAACACAGTAATGGTGCCGCAGCCACCGTATTCCCCAGACCTGGCCCCCTGTGACTTTTTCCTGTTTCCAAAACTGAAGAGGCCCATGAAAGGACGACGCTACGCCACGATTGAGGAGATAAAGACGGCATCGAAGGAGGAGCTGAACAAGATCACAAAAAATGATTTTTTTAAGTGCTTCGAGGATTGGAAAAAACGTTGGCATAAATGTATTATATCCGAGGGGAATTACTTTGAAGGGAACAAAATAGATATTCATGAATAAATAAATACTTTTTGAAAAAATATAAAATTCGCGATACTTTTTGAACAGACCTCAATGTATATCATATATATTTTTATT
>JAHDVF020000619.1:0-12042 GCA_022606425.2 Lepidostoma basale | reverse complement strand
CATTTTTCTTGTTGTTTTTTTCGTCTCAATCTAATAATTTTTCACAATTCAGATCTGTAGATGTTTTTAAAAGGATTGTATTTTCAATTATGAACATAGTAGCGATCGACAATGAAGCATCATGATAATCCATTTCTCTAGATGAATCTGTCATCGCCGATGATCATCGATAAAGTTTATTGATAATAGATGCATCCTTTTTTCTTTTTAAAATTGTTGTTTGAGAAATATTCGCAAAGTTGATGATCAAAATCGGTTCGTGGCCGTCAGAAGTACACATGATCGTGATTCTTTCGTTTCCTGTGTGCAGTCTGTATTCAATAACGAAGTGTTTCGTTGAACACGTGTACAATCTTGCAGACGTCTCGAGAAAGAAATCGAATCCGACGAAAAGGAGAACATTTGTATATTTGTTGAAACCGTGAAAAGATATCAAACTGGTTTGTGTGAAATCTTCTTCAAGCAAAATTCGTTTTCGAAAGTGGTAAGAAAATTTGAAGTCGCTTCTGGAAATCATCAATAATACGCGAGAATGAAGAGTGTTAAACTTCAGATAGACGTATCGATGTATGAATCAATCGAACAGTTGAGGGAGAACGAGGCACTAGAACATATTTATAAGAAATTAGTGCGCGAACTTGAAATTAAAAGATACAGCTCAGATGTCAATCCAATCATGAGAGCTAGCAAAAACGCTATTTCACTTCTTCTTTCAAGAAAGAATCCACGACGGCCTTCAACACTGACCGTTTACATACCGATGAACGCTCTCGAGTTAATAAACGATGATGTACGAGCTATTGAAGTGACGAACGAAAATACTTCGCAAGCATCTAGTAGTCATGATAACGAAAACAATCCAGAAGATGTTGTTTCTGTTTTTGATTCTCGTCATAGTTCTTTCTCAGACGCTGAAATACGCTTTGAGATAATTGGTGATTGTCTAACAGTAAAAGTAAATTTTGAATATTTGTGCGAATATTTCCATCATTCTCTATCAACGAAGTCTAATGCTATGAACATAACGAGGTTTCAAAACGATGTATGTACTTATGTATTTTCCAAGTTGAGCTATTCCATTGATGTTCAACGTCTCAAAAATGAAATCAGTCGTAAAATAGGTTATATTATTATTCAATATGCACGCAAGAAAAGTAATGGTAGAAGTGTGATCAAGCTGTTGCGTGAGATGAATGTGTTCTTCTTTACATTCAAGTCGTTGAAAGCTCTGGTAAAAGCGCAAGCGACGATCATAGGTTTAAACCTTGCTTGGTAACCCGCAAGATTAGCGAAACACTATCCGTCATTCAATTCTATCCATTCCGAGACAAACTTTACATCACAATTAGCAGTGATTTGATACACGATGCATTGAAAAATTTCGAAATACTGAAGATGCTCGATATAAACGCACTATGTCGTACGATCGTTGAATATAGTTCAAAGTTATCGTTTTCATTGACTGTTGATGGCATTTCCACGGATGATCATGAAATGAATAAGAATGATGCTGATGAATTCTTGAATTTAGACCTCGATGGTATCATAGGAAGAAATTATCAAACGAGAGGTATTATTAAAAGAGTTTATCAAGAAGATCCGATTTCAGTGGAATCGAACCTAAATATATCTAGACAAAAAAAGAGAACAAAAGAAAAGCGAGATCTTCTTCATCTGAAAGATACTTACAACTTATCCGATGATGCACTGAATGCGATCTTTCGATATCTCCAAAATAAAAAGCAGCTGTATTCACTAGGAGAAATAGAACGGTTGCGTAAAAAGACGAATGCACGATTTCCTATTATCGTCACAAAGTCGAGTGCTTATGTTAGTTTTGCGTATGCTGTGCGTACTGCGATATATATCGCTCAGAAACATGAACTGAAATTGAAGGATTATGACGAATTGAACATTCGTTTTAATATGGACGGTACTCTCTTAGGAAATAAGCATATTGTAGCGATTTCCATCAATTGCATTGAAGGAGGGGTGGAGTGCCAAAATGCGAAAAATCTTGTCCCTCTGGGATTGTTTGAAGTACAAAAGGAGAGCACTGAAATTCTTCGTAAAAGTCTACCGACGGATTTCATATCACATGTTAAATCTTTGAAACGTATTTCAATTGGATCAAGAAACATTGAACTGCGTCTCCGACTTGGTGGAGATTTGATGAATGCGGTCTATGTGTATGGGCTCTCGGGTTTTAGTTCTAATTATCCTTGTGTCTTTTGTACTCAGCATAAAGATGACCTTCATGTAACTGAAGGCATTGTTTACAACAAGCAAGTTGTTGAAGGCAAAGGAAAAAACAAGAAGACAACAACTGTTCTTGTTGGTGCGACTTCATTCCACGACCAAGCGAAAAAAGCTCGTTCATTAGCTGAACAAGCATCCTGCCTCGCACGAGGGTCGAATGAACTAGGTTATAAAAGTGAGCCACTGTTTGGTGACCTTTTCAATTACAAAGATTACTGTATATTGATACATTGCACATGAAGCTACGTGTGTTTGATGTTCTATTAAAAGGTATACTCACATGTGCGTCACGCACCGGTAAATACGGAGCAGAACATACGTACATCTTCAAGATATATTTTTCACTGAAAAATTTCCGTATGAAGAGATCCTTGCTGCTGATATCGCCAAATCAGCCCGAACCGTCGTTGAGAAATTTAAAGAAATTTTACGGGAACTGAAAAGATTACAAATAAGGCAGAAAGGAACACTCAAACAATTATCGTTAGAATTTGTCAAAGAATGTCGACAAAGTGGCCTTCGCACAACAGTAACTCCATACATTCACATAATTGGCAATCATCTGCATGAATTCGATGATTTGCTTGAACTTGGAGACTACAATATGCAGGGGGTGGAGAAAAATAATGATCTTCTTTCGCGTCTTTACTTTTCATCTACGAATCCAGCAAGGAATCCATTGTTGATAATGCTTCAAAAACTCTATCGGATGCTTGAAATCAACTTTGGCAGCATCGAAGACTTGAATGAAATGTGTAAATATGCTGGAGCTGACGTGTATGACTTTGATGATGATGAGAGTTTTATGGACGATGATGGCAAAGAATTTCAAAAAGAACCCAGTAATGAGAACAAAAGCATGCATAGATCTCCAATCAATTCAAACATTACCGAATCGGATGATGAGAGTGAGATTGACCAAGTTTGCTCATGGTCACCTGAAAAGCGAATGAATTCAATATTAAAACGCTCAAAGGATCGCTTTCGCAGTTTTCGACGATCTTAATTGCAAAAATCCTGAGGTTTTTGATGAACGAATGATAGATATTCTCTTGGTTGACAAAGAGCTATTAATGTATTCTAGAAATGTACTGTGATCGTATAGATAGTTTTCGTTGTGTTTATTTTGGTACTACTGTAATTAAAATTCGCATTGATTACGACCATTCTGACTAATATTCGTCCAAGAAGAACCAATTAGTCGTAGAAAATTGTCAAAGGATTCCTATCAAGATTTTTCAGTGATTTTCGATGATCATTCTGATTGTGAGTACCATTTTGCTAATAACGTAATACATAGATACTTCTCTGATTTCGTTTGACTCAATATTATTCCTGCAGTCACTTGCAAGTCAATGCAATGATTGACACTCATCGTAAATACTGTTTGCCGGGGTGATTCTTTGTAAAATATCGATTGATGTCTCAAATTATCTCGTCTGGTTGTGTTTGGGAACATGATCTCGGCAATTTTAGTTCCAGGACTGTGATTGAAAATAAATTTTATTTTTGAAAAACATGCCGATCGTGGTATGAAAATTGAACTTCCTATTCTCCTTCACTACTGTGGTGTTCATTTGTATAAATCGATGTCCAAATGCTCGAAGAATCGATTTGAACACGAATAGAGACAAAATCGTCATTGGTATTGCACCGTCAAAGATGCGAATTTAGATACCATCGATCGTCCCCTGTTGAAATTACTTTTCTAATCATGTCATTCAATGAAATGAGTCGATCATTCATCAAAAGACAAATGTCTTTTTTGTGTTTCCAAATTGGTTGATGATTGCTTTTTTTGTTTCGGCCATCGTAATTGATTTCCGTAGCTGATTACCCTCATCCTCAGCTAGTCAATTCACCGAACATCAACGACCCTTTCTCTTGATTAATCAGCGACTGCACTCTAAACGTGATAAATTTGATCAACAATCATTTGTAATGTCTATTTCGCTGATGTAGGATATCTTGGGTCAGGATTCGCGTTTTTTCCGAAAGAATTCGCTCCTGCGAACTTTCCAACTTCGTGACAGTACTTTCCAGGTAGATCTGGCCTCCAGCTATCGAATACACACCTCCTTGATCCGACACGTGGCTCCGGTCAGCCGTGAATCCGCCATCAAAGGTCAAAAACCTGGGTTTTTTGCTAAAACCCGTCGGGATTCTCTCCTGAAAACTACCAGTTCATTACGATTAATTTGGATCAGTTAATCGGATTATGCCCGTTTTAAGTCGCCCCGGTTGAATGTTTTCGATGAAAATAAAATGTTTATTTATTTGGTTCGATTTTATATGCGTTTAATGAAATTATTATTTTCAATGTGATGAGAAATGTTTTATTTAGTCTCTGTTTTGATTTTATTTTTTGCCTATGTGTTTCTTTTCTCATGTGTCAAGTGAGATGGATGGTAAATAACAAAAAAAAAAACAGAATTATTCTTTCAAACAGAATTCGTTCAAATCAGCCGTTGATTGTTTTCATTTTGAGATCGTTAAATATCAAAATGTCAATTCGAGGAAGAAAAGTTTCACATTTGAACTTCATCCTGTCTTCAGTTCGATCAAAATCAGGAAGAAATTCGTTGTATTTATTGTCATCATTTTGATCATCGAATTAATGAACATCGATCGTTATTTTTTTTTAGATCAAACGCCGCTTTTCTAGATTTTAGACGGAGTCGAATTGATCTTCTATGAGCGTTTATCCTTCAAGAAATTTTCTGTTTATTGTTTAGTTTTTCATCCGTGATATGACGTGCCAAGAATTTATGTTGCTCTGAGTAATTACCACTCATCACATTCTATTTTAAGCAGTTAGAATCATCCAACAGTTAGGATCTTTCCATATGATGATGACTTGGCAAGATTAATTTAAAATATTTTAATATCGAATCACTTGCAGAACTGAGCTGAAGAGTTTCCTTTAAAAAAATCTTCTCGCTCCTTAAGCTTTAGTGTGAAAGCCGATCAACCACGAACATTAGCTCTTATCAGGAGCATTTTCTTTGGCAATTCTTGCTGATCTAGCGACCAAGTTACATTTGCCCATTGCTTTACAGTATTGACACTTTTCTATTGTTATTCTTTTATGAATAGATGCGTTGCTGAAACACTTCCATTTTTGCATGATTCGCACCCAAAAGAGATTTTAAATAAAAGTCGAAAAAAGAAAAGGACATTATATTTTCGCTGTCATAAGTCGAAACAATGAAGAACTCCTCTAGATTCAGTAAAAACTAATATACGAAAGGGCTTTTTGCTCATCCAAGGAGGCACTCAGCAGAGATTAACACTCGCCCGTGTTACATAAATGAGAAAAATAGGCAATAATGAAAAGAAAGTCGAGCTTTCATTAGCAATCACACATCGTGACGAGAAATACATCAGCATGCAGCGACAACAGTCGATAGATCACGCCTGGATTCAAATACTCAATAAGTTGAACTAATTTCTATCAAGTGACCGTTTACATGTGACTATTATTTATGAGACATCGAATGAGAAAGATTTCATCTACCGTGATTATGCAAAAATTTCCCTAAGTTCTAATTCCCATAAACGGCAAAGAGTAGTGGAAGGAATTTTTAAATCGTGTGCGTGTGTTATCTGGAAGGACACCTCACTACGATCACAAATATCTGACTAGAACCAGTGTTCTATGAAGCATTTACTATTGTAGCCCGAATGAATAATAAGGTAATCATTCATCAACGAAAGGATAAAACTATTGACATTCAAAATCATTTCGATTGATAGACGCATCACAAAGTCACTCTAGCTAGATTTCACTTTGTTCCACATGTTTCTCGTGTGTCATTTCAACAAGCAGATGATAATAGATTGAAGAAGTCTAAGCTCGGCTTTCGAAAATCTTCTACTGTCGATGAGCAAGGATGCCTACATTGAGTAATGCCAGTCAGCCGAGAAAAGTGAAACTTTTCAATGAATTCTGATTTGATTTTGAGTTATCGCAGATGACTTAAGATCGTTAAACAACAATCAAACGATATGTGTAATAACATCACGAGGAAACAAATTGAAATGAACTCTAAAATCTCAGAAATGTTTTTCATAGTCGTCGAACACAGTGTTTGATGGGCTTGATGAAAGTGTCTCTTCAGAACGAAGATTTATTTGATTGGACAGGAGAACATTTCCATGAACCGTTGATGAGAAGAGTTTAGTTTGAATTTTGTTAACGATCAAAATAGTTCACGTTCGAGGGCGGAAACGCTCACTTTTGAATTATTTTCCTGTTGATTATTGTTGTCATTCAATTGAAACTGATTTCTCATTCGAACTATCATTGTGAACTAAACTAAACACCATCGAAAGAGTTTTTTGTTCGATGTCGCGCTTTCTTTGTCAGAGGACCGATGAATCTTTGTCACCAATGCTCGATTGGATTTGTCACTGACGAATCGGTAGTGTTTCCTCGAAAGACAACTCAATTTGAATTAATTTTGAACACTTACGAGTATATCAACAATTAATGAGTCATGTAACTGTTCTGAAACGATTTTTTAGTCATTTGTGTAAGTCAAATTATATTTTTCATCGAAAAGTAACAAATTAAAAGTTGAATTGAAATGCATTTTTGTTCATCAATGACAACAATAATCAACAGGAAAATAATTCGAAAGTAAGCGTTTCCGTCCTCGAACGTGAACTATTTTGATCGTTAACAAAATGCAAACTAAACTCTTCTCATCAACGGTTCACGGAAATGCTCTCCTGTTCAATCAAATAAATCTTTGTTCTGAAGAGACACTTTCATCAAGGCCCATCAAACACTGTGTTCGACGACTATGAAAAACATTTCTGAGATTTTAGAGTTCATTTCAATTTGTTTCCTCGTGATGTTATTACACATATCGTTTGATTGTTTTTAACGATCTTAAGTCATCTGCGATAGCTCAAAATCAAATCAGAATTCATTGAAAAGTTTCACTTTTCTCGGCTGACTGGCATTACTCAATGTAGGCATCCTTGCTCATCGACAGTAGAAGATTTTCGAAAGCCGAGCTAGACTTCTTCAATCTATTATCATCTGCTTGTTGAAATGACACACACGAAACATGTGGAACAACGTGAAATTCTAGCTAGAGTGACTTGTGATGCGTCTATCAATCGAAATGATTTTGAATGTCAATAGTTTATCCTTTCGTTGATGAATGATTACCTTATTATTCATTCGGGCACAATAGTAAATGCTTCATAGAACACTGGTTCTAGTCAGATATTTGTGATCGTAGTGAAGGTGCCCTTCAGATAACACGCATACGAAAAAATTCCTTCCACTACTTTGCCGTGTGCACATTTTAACTACCTACTGATTCATTAACTTCGATGACAGGTAAGTTTTACATAAACTTCCTGATTATCAGCTGACATTGCACTGAAGTTTAAACGAAGCCTGAAAAAAGTCTCCTCGGTAATTAAAAAATCGATGGTACAAACATGTTGATCAAAACGAATACTCGTCAGCTTATGAACTAATTTCCTCTAACATATTTAGGAATGAATTCGTTCAGATGCATTTATCCGGAACTGCGTGTGAAATGCAATTGTCCGTTTGACGAGTGATAGCTCACATTTTATTACTGTAATACGATGGCGTTTGCGTTTGTTTTCAACTTTTTATTTATCAAAAGGTTCTCTATGATCTGAAATGAAGTTCAATGAGAAGAAAACTTATGCAAAGACAATGTCTAATTGACTAAAAAATGAGGAGCATATATCGAATATACACAAAAAAAAGGAGATAATGATGCTATAGGATTTCAATGTGCGTGTTCTTCTTGATGAATTTTGATACCCATCCGTTTGGCCTTGGTAAATTCGGATGATCATCCTGGGACTTTTCATCACATTTTGGATTTATTGGATCACCGTGATGCTTTTCCCAGTTGATGACGCGCACGATCGACTCGTATGCGTCGAATTGAAACAAAAGACCAAAAGCGACGCCCAGTAAAAGCACCGATAATATAGTATTGTTTGCGGTAATAGATATTCATATGCTATGGCGTAGGTAAAACGCGCTTCGACAGGATCATCGAGGAAATAGTTCTTGTAAAAAATCCCGAATATTAAATGTTACGCCTTTCATTTCTTCGGTTTTTGCTCGTGGTAATTCATTATCTGGTGGTGTTCAATATTCTTTGCCTTTATCAGGTGAATTAATTATGTTGAACACAATTGATGACGATGATGATCTGAGCGACGAAGTGTCTGTCGTTCGAGGAATCTCAAGTAGATTAGTCTTGATGATGGAGATGTCCGCAAAAACATGCTGTTGTATTTACTTTTCTAAAGTGTCTTTACATAGAAAATGTTGAGTCAAAAAGAGCTAAAAAACAAAGAAAGGTTGATGTTGTATTATTATTGTATACTTCAGGACTGGTAACTATTTTGATACTCATGCTATTTATTGAAGATCCATCGATATTTTTCTATTTGTGGAATAATTAAAGAAAATTCAACACAAACGAGAGATTCGCTGTTTCAGGAAAGTTATTCAGCTATAGAAAATATTCTCGGCCCAATGGCCGATTCGATGATCGATGAATCATCGAACAACCGATGACATCAGGTGATGATGGTGCATTTTCTTCATTTATATTTTTAGCTCCGCCGGTTTCAACATTCACTACGTGTGTTTCGCAATCAGAGTGTAATGGAGTTTCCTCATCTCGGGGCAACACTGTTCGGTGTAAACCTGTAATCGATTAGGTAAACCCTGAAAAATTCTACATTAATCAACATCGACATTTCGTCCCCCGTGCAGATTTCCTACTGATGAAATGTGATTTATGCTCAGCAATTTTATGGTGAATATTTGAGCCTTTTTTGCATTCATTGAGTAATTAATAGTTTGATGGTGATTTTATTCTAGTAAAGATCACATCAAGTATGATGAACACCAATGTCCTTCGTCTCATCGAAAAAATATTCAAGTATCAGTGTGTCCTCTTTGCAACAGAGCTGTACCATTGGAAAATCGAGATCAATCACCTGATCGAGTTGTGTCAGCTCACATTGATCGTGATTGTAAATCTGATCCAGCAATGAAAAAATGTCAACAAATTTATTCCAATAAATGTTCATTTTTTGGTTGTCAACAACGTGAAGTTATTCAAATCAACTGCGATAAATGTTTGAAAACCTATTGCTTGAAACATCGATTTGCTGATGACCATAAATGTCAAGGATTTCATACGAAACACTGGATTGAGCAATTGTTGATCTGTTAATAAATAGAACGATGATGATCCGGACTTGGCGTTGGCAATCAAATTATCGTTGAATCAAATGTATGTGTTAATTATGAACGATACGAGAAAATGATTGTCATTGATACTTTTTGTTAGAACTCAAGAAGTGGACGACTATTTATTTGCTAAAGCTCTTCAAGAGAGTGAACAACAAGAGACTCAACGCAATCGTGCCACTGTATGTCTAAAATTTTTTCGTGAATTTTCGCCTTTCTATTTGTTCTTTCGTGTCTAGGATGGCATCAAGAGTAACGCATGATCATCGGATTTTCTTTATCATCAAATGCAATTGAAATATCGAGAAACGAGCATGTGTTTGTGTTCTTAATAATCATGACTTCAATATCAGTTGTCTTTTGCTTTTCTTTGGTTTATGTGTATTTAAATTCGACTTTTTTTTTAACCAATGAATTAATTATAAGTAAACGTGAACACCAGCAAATGGATCATTTCTTCGAACATCAGATTTACAAGGAGACGAATGGGTTTCACTTCAGAAGTTCTGAAGACGATCGGTGACAGTTAGAAATATTGCAAATACGTATTTCTATTAGTGTGAATGATCAGTTTCTTACAGATGACAGTGACACGTCGAAATTTGATCAATAATCATTATAGACATTGGTGTTATTTGAACATACAAAAACCCAATTTCGAAAGATTATCTATGACTAAAATTTGTAAAAGCTCGTATTATTCTACAAATTTAGCAGTACAATAATCAATGGACAATGTGAAAAACAGATTGAAAATCGGGGAATTTGTCGCTAAACACGCGAAAATTGATGAATTATACGTAGTAATGATAGATCACGATGAGTCGTTTGAATTTCGACTAATTTCTTGTTGAAAATTTTCAATAATTGACTTGCAAAATGTTCTTGAGTAGCGAGTAGTTTACAAATTTTTCCTTTGACTTTTTCATCTTTAGTATTAGAAACGTCAAATTTCTGGGGTTTGATCTTGAAAGAAAATCCTAAAATGAATTGATTTAGAACAATTTTATTTGAGAAGAACAAAACTGCTCTTCAATCGATCTACCTGAATGAATTTTTCAAATTCATTAAGACATCGTTTTGTTCGTTCTGAATCGGCAGTTGATTTACTGACGAGAGATCTTGATGTTTACTCGTCAATGTAGCGAGTTGTTGCTCAGAAACTTGACGAGATGTTGATCATTCTTGATGGATACGGTCGTAATCGATACGAATCTGTCGAGCAAAATTTCGATTGAATTTCTTTGAAACGTAATTTCTATGAACAAATTTATCAAATCATTCGATTGAGCAACATCAAAAATAGACAAACGAATCTTTACCAATTTCTCATGTTCATCGACAAGTTGAGTGTGACGTAACTCATGTTTTTGTTTTGTGACAGCTTGTAAACGATTTTTCAAGGAATCAATCTAAATTATTGATCGTAAACAACAACAACATTAACAATCAATATGAAACCTACCGAAACACGAAGTTTATCGTTGCTTTCTATTATTAAACATTTGATCCGTTCGTCTTGATTCTGAACAAAAATTCGTTGATGAAAGGGTCATAAACTGGAATTTATAGTTTACTTCAGTAGGAAGTTTTTCAATCGATCGATTAACATTGGCTTCCATTTGATTGAAACGAGATTTATAATTCTCGATCAAGATTCGTTTTACTGGCGATGTCACATTCAGCGTGAGTTAATCTAATAAATCAATCAAACAACGATGAAACATTTGAGAGAATAATTTCGTTTTTTTCGGTCACTTCACTTTTCTATTAATGATTGAATACTTTTAATTACTTCAATGTGTATTGTCTGCCTGTAAAGTTTTATTCAATCTTCGCTGTTGAGCCGCGTCTAACGACGTATTTTTCAATCGTTCATACAAATGATCGACCTGATTCACGTTCGAATCGATCGATGAACCTGATTGGCTACTTTAAGAACATTGATTCTATTCAAAATGTTGTTAAACGTTGATGAAGATGTTCATTATTCAAACGAGAATTGGGCTAAATCACTTTCCAACTCTTCAACACGACTTTGCAGCGATGTAATTGACAATTTCTCGATGAATCATAACGAAACGTTACACAATCGAGTTGGCAAAATTTCGTTTCAATGGTCCAACTAAAGATAAAAAAAAGCAAATTTGTTTTAGTTTACTAGAAAATTGTATTAAAAACTTCGTTTTTTTCGACAATGCCGTTGAGGATGATGTTTGTGCAGTGCGTCTCGTCGACAACGTGTCAGTAAGAGTATTGTCGAGATTTGACGAACGTGTTTGTTGTCGAGTAGAAATCAACGATTCACGTTGAAGATCATCGAGCAATCTTGCGTGTTGATCGAGTAAAATTTCAAAAACATGATTTCGTTTTATTTTTCTTTAATCGTCGTTTAACGAAAAAGGTCGGACCAGAATTCGAGTCTCTCTTCATTATTTTCGTTTGAATTTGATCTTGTAGAACGAGAATTTGCATTTTCGATTTCTTCAGTTCAGTTTTGATTTGATTTC
>JAHDVF020000618.1:0-12853 GCA_022606425.2 Lepidostoma basale | reverse complement strand
TTGTGATCTTGTTCAGCTCCTCCTTCGATGCCGTCTTTATCTCCTCAATCGTGGCGTAGCGTCGTCCTTTCATGGGCCTCTTCAGTTTTGGAAACAGGAAAAAGTCACAGGGGGCCAGGTCTGGGGAATACGGTGGCTGCGGCACCATTACTGTGTTGTTTTTGGCCAAATATTCGCGCACAAGCAACGATGTGTGAGCAGGGGCGTTATCATGGCAAAAGCCAGTTTTTGTTCTTCCACAAATCCGGGCGTTTCTGGCGGATTACTTCGCGCAAATTGCGCATAACTTGCAGGTAATATTCCTTATTGACCGTACTACCCTGTGGCAAGAACTCATAATGCACCACGCCCCTGCAATCGAAGAAAACTGTGAGCAAAACCTTCACGTTCGACCGAACTTGGCGCGCTTTTTTTTATCTTGGCTCATGCGGCAGCTTCCATTGGGATGATTGAGCTTTGGTTTCCACGTCATAACCATAAACCCATGATTCGTCACCAGTTATGACCCTCTGGAGAACATTTGGGTCGTCACGGACCGAGTCCAACATCTCCTGAGCAATGTTAACGCGATGCTGTTTTTGGTCGAAATTGAGCAATTTTGGCACGAATTTCGCGGCGACCCGACTCATGCCCAAATCATTGGTTAAAATCGAATGGCACGAGCTAATCGATATGTTTAGGTCCTCAGCAACTTCTCTAACGGTGATTCGACGATTGGCTAATACTATTTTCTTCACTTTATCAATGTTTTCGTCTGTTGTTGACGTGCTCGGGCGTCCGGCACGCTCTTCGTCGTTCATATCTTCTCGGCCCTCTTAGAACATTTTGTACCACCGATAAACGTTGTTTTGGTCCAAGGTAGCTTCACCATATGCCACAGTCAACATTCGAAATGCGTCCGCGCACTTTATTTTGTTTTTCACGCAAAATTTGATACAGATTCTTTGATCCATTTTTTGGAATAGGCAAAAATCGCAGACGAGCCAAAACACATCCAAGCAAAACAGCTGTCAAAAATTAACTTAACATTCAAAATGGCCGACCTTGTCAGCATAAGTAAGGGACATGAGTACCAAAATAACGCTACAAAAAAATCAAAAATCAAATATACGTAGCCAGCGGAAATTCAAAATTCGCGATACTTTTTGAACAGACCTCGTGTATATATATATATATATATATATATATATATATATATATATATATATATATATATATATAGTAGAGAGTATGTTGCAGCATACATACATATTATTACATACATATATTATTACGTACATACATATTACATACATATTATATTACATATTATTATTATTATATTATTGTTGTTAGCATAGTTATTATTATACATATTATTATTACATATACATACATACATACATGCCATTATACATATATTATTACATATATACATACATACATACATATAGCAAGAAGATATATATATACATATATATATTATATATACATACATATATATATACATATATTATTATATTATATATATATATATATATATATTGGAATTTATTTTACAATCTTCAATGTGAGCAGGAAATAGAAAATAAAAAAACATACTCAATTGGAATTAGTTCTGTAGAAATTTTTCGAGAGCATAGGCCAACGATGGCACTGCATAACCCTCAAATGGTTGTTGATTCAGATGCCTCGATGGGAAATTCAAAAAAAATATTTCAGCTCAACTTCAATTCGCAATTTTCTATTTGAGCGTAAAAACAATGCTTTCCCATACAGCCGTGAAACTTTGGGTAGGTAGACACATGTTATAGGGATGGGGTGGTTATACTAAGTATCGATTAAATTTGAAACGAGTCCTGGAATTATTGAAAAAGAGACGATTTTCCAATGATATACTTCTTTTTCTTCTTCTTTCTGTGTCCTGTCAGGTCTCCCCAACGTTGACTATCACCCCTGAGTAGGGCTCCCTGTCCTGGGCAGCTCGGAACAGCTCCTCCACGGTCCTCAGCCCTGTCCACTCTCGGATGTTCCTCAACCAGGAAACCCGCCTTCTCCCAACACCTCGTCGACCCTCAATCTTACCCTCCAAGATCAGATGTAACAATGCGTATTTTTCGCCTCTCAGAACATGGCCCAAGCAACTCCAAGAGGCTGCTTGGTCAGCAACTCTCTATCAACTCTGGCTCTATGGAGAACGTTTGTGTTGCTGACCATGTCAGTCCAGGAGATGCGTAACATCCTTCGGTGTATCCACATCTCAAAGGCCTCTAATCGGTTCATAATATTGACTTTCACGTATAACAGCATTGACCAAACATAGCATCTGACCATTCTTTGTCGTAATTTTAAATTAATATTATCATCGCAGAAAAAAATAATAGACTACTAACATATAAAAAATTAAGAAACGAAAAATAGCCCTCGCAAAGTGGAACAAATATGTCACTATTTATAAAATTTAACTAAATAACTAACTTACCACCACGCCGTCTCCCCAAAAGGGTAGGCAGAAAGAATGGACTGTCACACTTTTCTTTCCTGACATATTTCTCTCAATTTCTCAAATCAGGTGGTGGTCTAGGGGAAAGAACGCTTTGCTCCTGATCCAAAGGACTTGGGTTCGAGCCTGGACATGACCAGATTCCTTCTTCATAATAATGAGCTATTTTCTGTTCATATTGAAGATTGTAAAATAAATTCTCATATCATAGTTTTAAATCTTTGGTATTAGTCTTTTTAAAAAAAAAAATTCCTCAATATTCATACATCGTGTCATGCACGCGCGTTGATTTCTCTGACTCCTCACGTGACCGACATTCAATATTTGATTGATTTGATCGTGCCACGTTTTCCTCGGTCTTTCTTTATTTCTGGTTCCATAAGCATCATTAACATATATATTTTTTACTATTCTTCCTTTATTCATTCTTCCATATGTCCAAACCATCTTAATGATCCTTTCATTATTTTGTTCATAACACCATCATTCGCACCGCATTCACTTCTTATATATTCATTCGACACTCTTTCACACAGAGAGTATCCGCACATTCGTCTTAGAGATCTCATTTCGATTGCATTTGTTATACTTTAATCCTTCTTTTGCCAGTTCCATGCTTCACTTCCATACATAAGGGTTGGCACAAGAACACCATTATGCACTACCATCATAGCTTTTTTGGATAGGCTTTTGTTTGCGATGACAACTTATTTGCACCATTTACTCTGTTGCCTGCCCCAACCCTTCTTTCGATATCCTTCTCCACTCTCCCATCCTTTGTAAAGATACTTCCTAAATAAACTAATTCATCCACTTGTTCCAGATTTTCATCAATCAATGTTACAGACTGTCATGTTTTCTTCTTCTTCAAAAATCATTACCTTGGACTTATTCACATTCATCATCAAATCATATCGCTTGCATACCTTTACATACTAGACACCATGACTTTATGTTCGTTGTCTTCAAGTAGAACAGCGTCGTCCGCATACAACAAGCAGCTTACTGACACACCGTTCATTTTTGCACCTGCATCCAAACCTTTCAGCTCTTTCATACACTTGTCCATATATATTATAGGTTAAACAACCATAGGGACATTACACACCCCTGTTTGACGTCTTTCTTATCTTTCTTTTTCTTTGAACAGTTTTTAATTATTTTCGCCTTTGGAAGGCATTCCCAACTGCGATTTTACGAATGAGAAAGGATTTTGAGAATGGTCTCAAATGATATTAAAAAAAGAGTCCGAGAGGCAGTAATTGGGTTTGTCACTAATATATTAATATTTTTATATGAATAAAAATCTCTGTAAAACCAAAAACAAACGCTTTTACATTGTGAAATTCAGGAATCGAATTCGCTAGAGTATTCGATACATTTCCGCAGATTCCCAACCCTAGAGGCGAGCGGAAGGTACTAGAAGTGAAATGGATTTAACAGAACGCGTAAGTGCATTGTCAGATCACTTTTACGTTGCAGGGGCTTGTATGAGTGACACAGGGTGGTTCAGAACTTACGTACTATCCTCAATTAAACCTTTTTATTATTATTATTATTATGTAATCAGTACATTTTAAATCATTACAGTAAAAATGTATTCGGTGTCACAATTAACTATTATAAAGGGTTCAAAAGGGTAGTAGGACTACGATGGGGTATGTTTTGTTGGAAAGTATACCTCTACAAAATGTCGCAAGGCGCCATGTTGCACTGACAACAGCAACACGACTATCAAGTCACACTCTCTAGCGTCCACGAGAGGTATTTAAAAGACCCCGCGAACCCCGGGCAATGTGGCACATATTACTTAGTGCCATAGCAGATAGAGAGAGGACGAATGGCAAGCTTCCAGCGCCATAAAACTGGATACATCCAGCTAAGGGAAGGTGCCCCCGACAGAAAATCCTCCAGAGAAGGCAAGGGGATACCACTCTGGATAATTTTCCCCAGGTCATCACTATGAGGGTGATAGTCAACGTTAGGGAGACCTGACAGGACACAAAGAAGAAAGTGCGGCAACAATCAAATTGACCAAAATAATTTACTTATACACGAAATATCTCTAAGTTTACGGGAGCACCACATGAACCAAACCCAATTTCCAAAAACAGAACTCGTCTCTATATCTGCATTTTTTAAATATGTTTATTATTTAATTACATTTTTGAGTGGAGAGGGATATTGAAAGAAGGGTTGGGGCAGGCAACCAAAGTGAATGGTGCACTTAAAGTTGTCATCGCAAACAAAAACCTATCCAAAAAAGCTAGAATGGCAGTGCACAATGGTGTTCATCTACCGACCCTTACGTATAAAAACGAAGCATGGAACTGGCAAAAGAAGGATGTAAGTAGAATAAATGCAGTAGAAATGAGATCTCTTAGACGAATGTGTGGATACTCTGTGTATGATAGAGTGTCGAATGAAAATATAAGAAGTGAATGCGGTGCGAATGATGGTGTTATGAACAAAATAATGAAAGGATCATTAAGATGGTTTGGACATATGGAAATAATGAATATAGAAAGAATGGTAAAAAAATTATATGCTAACGATGTAAATGGAACCAGAAATAGAGGAAGACGAAGGAAAACGTTGCACGATCAAATAAATCAAATATTGAAAGCCGAAAATATCGATATTATATTCAATATTTGATTTATTTGATTCGTTTTTCTCGGTCTTCTTCTATTTCTTGTTCCATTAACATTGTTAACATTTACTTTTCTTACAATTCTTTCTTTATTCATTCTTTCCATGTGTCCAAACCATCTTAAAGATCATTTCATTATTTTGTTCATTCGCAAGAAATCAACTGAGATGCGAAGTCTCCGTACGCCAGGAGGAAATTGAACAGGTGGACTTATTCAGATATCTCGGAAGCGAAGTAACCAGCTCTAATGACCTCCCAGAGAAGTAAGGTCACAGGTGGATAGGGCTTTAGCAGTTGCAGGCTGCCTGAAAGATGTCATATGGAGAAACAGGGACATGAGGATTGACAGCAAGGTACGCATCTACAAGACCTGTGTGCGACCAATCCTCACATATGGCATTGAATCGAGGGCAGACACTGTCAAGACAATGAGCATGCTCAGGACAACCGAGATGAAAACGCTCCGCGCTATAGCTGGCAAGACCCTACGTGATCGAGTTAGGAATACAGCAATCCGAGAAATCTGCGAGGTCGAAGATGTGGTCAGATGGGGACGTCAAAGACGGCGATACTGGCATGAACACGTAGAAAGGATGAGCTCAAGTAGAATACCACACATAGCTCTCCATGGAACGCCAAACGGACAACGCCGACCAGGAAGACCCCCAAAACGGTGGAGAGAAAGCTGGAGTTCAGCATCTCAAGAGGACCCGCCTGAAATAACAGACTCCTGAGTCTACAAAAAGGGAAGAAGAAGAAGAAGAATATTTTGCTCATAACGTTTTTACACACATTCGTCTAAGAGATCTCATCTCTACTGCAGTTATTTTCCTTTCATCCTTATTTTGCCAGTTCCATGCTAAAATAAAATCAAAAAAATAAGCATGCAGTTTCGTTCTATATAACATACAGAACAAAACTGCATAGTTAGTTTTTCGGTCTGCCTCTTTTTCTATTTTAGTTTTATAATTTAATATTATTTTTGTAACGACCTCTTTGCGGTCACCCTGTAATACCCTCCTCGGGATTAATACAATTCGATAGATCCGTCAAGTCCAATTCAATAAAAGCACGCGCGGTGCTTCGCTCAATTTCCTCCCCTTTTGCCCCAGACACTAAAACTCAAATTCGCTTGTTTAATATTTGTTACTTCAACCCGTTTACTTCCGGGGGCAGAACTCGGAACAATATCGCTTCATTGTATTAAAAGTTTTGTTAGAGAGATTCCATTTTTAAATTTTAAATATTTCTTCTTCTTCTTCAAGTGCCCTGTTGGGTCCCCCCAACGTTGGCGATCACCTCGGCGAACCAGTTCCTGTCCTGCGCCGCTCGGAACAGCTCCTCCACACTTCGGATGCCGGTCCATTCCCTCACGTTTCGCAGCCAGGACATTTGTCTCCGACCGGGCTCTCAGCGTCCTTCCAATATCAGTTGGAGAAGGTGGTACTTTTCCCCACGCAGTATATGACCCAGATTTGAGATCTTTCGAACCTTGATAGTTGATAACAGTTCCCTGTCAACTCTACCTCGCCTCAGGACTTCGGTATCAGTAACCATGTCTGTCTAGGGAACTCTAAGCATTCGGCGATGGAGCCACATTTTAAATGCTTCCAGTCTGTTCATTGAGTTAACTTTCAAGGTCCACGTTTCACATCCGTACATTAAAACAGACCACAAATAGCATTTGAAATATTTAAAAAATTAATTAAGTCCAAAATGGTGTTCTTAAACATATATACAACTTCCAAAAATGGTCAGATATGGTCATAAGAAAGGTGGAATGGGGAATGTTGTAATTACATAAAGCGTGCGCTTAACCCAACCAATGACAGGTCATAAGTCCTGTAAACAGCTTGATCAACCATATTCAGTTTCCAATTTGCATCTTCGTCTCTATTGAGATACAATTAAATCATGATTATGGTTTAGGTCATAATTGAGTTAACATTAGACAGAGGCTTGTGTTAACGCTATCCATCGTTTCGCGTTAAAATTAAATCAAAATTCCGCCAATTGACCTCCATTACATATTACTATATCGGTCTTTTTCATTCGTATGTGTTTTTAGACTGTTTTTGTTAAAACACCGACTCATGTCAGATTGAGCAAAACTTGCTTTTTTGAGTTAACCCAGTGTTCTATTAAGCGTGCGACTTGTAAAAATGAAAGAAGAAATAATGGTAAAAAATTATATGTTTATGATGTAAATGGACAAAGAAAAAGAGGAAGACCGAGGAAGACGTGGCACGATCAAATAAATGTCCCACGTGAGGAGTCAGAGAAATCGAATACGATGTATGAATGTTGAGGAAGCGAGAGAAGTATGTCAGGAGAGAAAAGTGTGGCAGTCCATTCTTTCTACGTTAAAAGCTATATTGATATTTTATAACTAACTAACTAACTAACTAACTAACTAACTAACTAACTAACTAACCATCACGCCGTCTCCCCGAAGGGGTAGGCAGAAAGAATGGACTGCCACACTTTCCTTTCCTGACATATTTCTCTGGCTTCCTCAACATTCATACATCATGTCATGCACGCGCGTCGATTTCTCACATAGCCGACATTTAATATTTGATTTATTTGATCGTGCCACGTTTTCCTCGGTCTTCCTCTATTTCTGGTATAATTCATACAAAAAAATTATCGAGTTTTTAGTAAGATTATTGTTTTAATTAATTGGGTTTCATAATAAGTTGAAACATCCGCGTTTCTTAAAACAAAACTGTGAAAAATTCGTGGAATTGTCGGAATTTTGTTACCGGCTGTCAATCAAAAGCCTCCATTGGAAATTCTTTTCAGGTGAAATTGATGTTTTTCCGGGAGCATGGCGATTTTCCGTGTGTTTGTTTTAGGGACAGAGGCGGGTTTGGATTTTATATAATATTTGTATAATGTGGATTGTAGCTCCACATTTCGTACTGGACGGTCGTGTTTAAGTTGCTCCGAGTAAAAATATTAATTTTAATAGTCTTTTATATAGTTTAATTTCAGTTTCGGTGATATGCTAAAGTGTAGTGCGTGTTTCAATCATTAGATTCAATTTGTGTGCGTGTTTTACGACAAAAAAGTGTATTTAATTTTTTATAACTACAACGAACCGTGTACTTGAACTTCACAAGACGACATTTTGTCACATCATTTTAGAACCTTATTACCTGCTGTCCCAGCCGCATTCCGTCAAAAGGTCTCGCGACGTTGCCAAACAATCGAAATGGCATCGATGTCTTCAGTAGAGCGCGTGAAGGATGTGTTAGATCTTCAAACATTTATTAACAATACACTATCCCTCACAAACATTCTTAGTAAAGACCAAAAATCTTCCATTATCGATGCCGTACAAAAGATGGTGATGCACATAACAAGTGTGTGCGAAAAATCGTCTACATCTTATGAAAAGGATGAATCGCTGGATGTAAAATCATCTCTCAACTCAATTGCCAATGACATAGAAAATATAAAAAAAATGCTTATCAACAGAAACACTTATGCAGAGACGGCTGGTAAGCCCTCTCATCAAGAGACCAAACAGCGGCATGCACTAACTGATCCCGATAATTCGACCTTTCCTCCACTCATCACCACCAATAAATCTCCGGCCATCCCTCCAAGACCTGCTGTAATGGTATTCTCCAATGAACCAAAAACTGCAATCACACTGGAGACCCTGAAAAGGGCAATAAATCCTGCTTCTATTGGAGTTCGGGTGACGGGAGTGCGAGAAATGAAAAATGGAGGTATAGTAGTGCACCCCCACACTGAAGCCGAAGCATCCCTGCTTGCCAACTCCACCGCCCTGGCAAACGCTGGACTCAAAGCTACTGTGCCGCAACATCGCCAGCCCAGGATCGCCATTAGAGGTCTGTCGCAGGACATGGACTCGAACACCATCATCGATGCTATCCATCACCAATCATCGTCCGAAACCGGCCTAACCATAAGTGACCTTAAAAATAAAATAAAATTCTCCCACAAGTCTGGTCCTCGTACGGGCAACTGCACGCACATATACAGTGTGCCACCTAAGGTACGTCATGCGCTTGTTGCCAAGAAAAACCTAGCCATAGATTGGCAACTCCACGGAATTCGTGATTGGATCGACAACGTGAAGTGCAATAAGTGCCACCTGTATGGTCATCACATTAAGAATTGCACAGCTGACCAACCTACTTGCCATCACTGCGCCCAACTTGGTCACAACCGCGACACATGTACAAAAAAAGACAGAAATCCTCAATGTGCTACATGCTCTTTTTTCCGTAAAACAGCTTGTCATGTCACTGGCTCCCCTGAATGTCCTGCGCGTCAAGCTGCAGACAAACGAGAGCTATCAAAAATTAATTTTTTTTGCTAAATCCTACCGGTCTTGAGGAGGAGATCTGCTTTAACGCCTACTATCAAAATGTCAGAGGACTTAATACGAAAATCAGTACTTTGCAAGAAAATGTACTTATTACTCAGTATGATATAATATTCCTGACCGAAACTTGGCTAAAAAGCGGTCTCTCCTCATCAGAGCTGGGGCTATTTGGCTATAACATTTACCGTTGCGATAGAGCAAACGACTCTAGGGGAGGTGGTGTCATACCCATGTCTCGTACTGGAGATGCATAATGAGGATTATGAACTTATAATACTTAGTATCACAGTCGGTTCGAAAAAGATCACCGTCGGTTGTGTGTACATACCCCCATCTTCCTCCTTAGTGATTTATCAATCATACACATTAGTCGTAGATAAAGCACTGCAAAACAAACACGACTCCTCGGTTATGTGCGGTGACTTCAACCTCCCAAACACATCTTGGTCAAATGACGACAAAGGTGCCACAATATCTGGACAGCAATCAACCCAAGCAACACTCGTATCTAATTTCTTTGCCTATATGAACATGTTCCAATTAAATTTCATTCCCAACATTCTTCGATCATATCTTGACTTGATCTTTAGTAACATGCCTTCAATCCAAGTGCACGAAGCTGACGAAATACTTGTGCCAATAGATAAATATCACCCACCCCTTTCTTTTATATTTCGAACATCATCTAAAATTGAATCTCTTAGCTCAAAAAACACTTCTTATAAAAAATATACCGATGGTAATTATTTCGAAATGAATAAGTTCCTCGAACAAGTAGATTGGAATTCCCACTTCAAAACAGATGATATTAATGAAAGCCTTCTATATTTTAATTCTATCCTCACCCAGGCTATTGAAAAATTTATTCCTACTAGGATTTTCTCTCCACCTAAATTTCCCAAATGGTTCAATTCAAAACTTAAAACATTAATATTCGAGAAAAAAAAAGTCCACAAATTGTACAAATCTACTGGCCGTTTAACTTATTATAAACAATTTTCTCATCTTCGATCGCAATGTAAAATTGAATCCATGTTATGTCATAATTCCTATATAGAGGAAACAGAAAAAACGTTAAACTCTAATCCTAAAAAGTTCTGGCACTATGTTGCCGAAAAAAGAACCGACAATAATCTACCCCCAAATATGTTTCTTAATGATACTAAAGCATCCAATGGTCAAGATATATCCAACCTTCTTGCATCTCATTTTTCTTCTGTGTATTCCATCAATACAAACAACCATAACCGTGTAATAAACTATAATAAAACAGTTGACTTAAACCACCTTCAGTTACAACCCTCTGATGTTCTCATCAAATTAAACTCACTCAAAGGTAAATCCTGCTCAGGACCGGATTTGATTCCCGAAATAATTCTCAAAAAATGTAAAAGCACTCTATGTAAACCTCTCTGTACTTTGTTCAATTACTCTCTCACAAGCGGAACATTTCCCGAAAAATGGAAGCTATCTTATATTCAACCCATATTCAAAACTGGCAACAAAGCGGATATCCAAAACTATCGACCTATTTCTATCTTGTCACATATCCCGAAATTATTCGAATCTATTGTAACGGCCAAAATAACACCACTTTTCACTCACATTCTTATCAATCAACAACACGGCTTCAGATCCAAGAAATCGACAACAACAAATCTTCTTTCTTTTACTGATAATATCGTAAAAGGTTTTGAACAAAGTCAACAACTTGATGTAATTTACACTGACTTTTCCAAGGCCTTCGATACAGTCAATCACCATATTCTTCTCTCTAAATTACATGCGCTCGGTATAAGAGACCCATTTCTTTCACTTATCAAATCTTACCTCAACAACAGAAAACAAATTGTACGAATCAACAACTTCCTGTCTAATCCTATAATTGTAACTTCTGGCGTACCTCAAGGAGCCCACCTTGCTCCCTTACTATTTAATCTATTTATTAATGATGTACATGAGTCAATTAATAATTCCTCATTCTGGTTATTTGCGGATGACAACAAAATTCTTAAAGTCATAAATACTTCCGAAGATTGTCTACTTCTTCAAGCTGACTTAATCTCATTTTATGAGTGGTGTGTACATAATGACCTGAAATTAAACACAAGCAAATGTAAAATTATGAGATTTTTCCGGAAAAATGTTCCAATTAACTACCCTTACAGCATTGACAATATACAGCTCTCAAGTGAAACCTGCATACGCGACCTAGGAATTACACTAGACTCCAAATTATCTTTCACCGCACATATTGAGTTAGCTGTCAACAAATCCTATAAACTTCTTGGCTTTATTAATAGAATTTCTTCCGACTTCAAAAACATATCCACTCTTAAATCACTCTATTGTGCCTTAGTTCGTCCTCACTTAGAATATGCATCAGTAGTCTGGTCTCCATACTATGAAATTCACATCTCCAATATTGAGTCCGTACAGCATCGTTTTCTTAGGAAAATTGGTCGAATGCTAAGACTTGATAGAGAAGACTATTCCTACTCCGACCTGGAAAGACTACTGAATATTTCACCACTAGTTAATCGCAGAAGTAATTATGACTTAATCTACTTTTTCAAAATTATAAACTCACACTTTGATGCACCCTGTCTACTCGACAGTATAAAATTTAATATACCAACCCGAAATTTAAGGAATTTTAAACTTTTCCGCGAAAATCTACATAAAACCAAATATGGATATAATGCACCTATACCGAGAATGACTAGACTGGCAAATTCTTGTCATGACTTAGATTTTTTTGGAATAAATCTAAATTCCTTTATTTCTTCACTTAAAAAGTATCGACCTCTACCAAACCCTTAATTTATTTTTATTTTTAAACTAGTTCATAGTATTAATGAACGTGATTTTTCGAAGCTTCTGTTTCTATGTCGATTTGAATGAGTCCTTTGTAATCTTTTTGTAGTCCTTAAATAATCTATATACCTACCTGTAGTCTTAGTTTTATAATTGTACTTCTCCGTTAATAATCTTAGACCTGTATTCTTAATTTTAACTATGTCCTATCTTTAATACCTGTATTCTCATTTATAATAGTGTCCTTTTTTCATCAAAAACCTATTACAATACTTACCTGCATAGATGCACAGACTTAACTCGTCTTAGGCTTAATTTTTACCGTTGCTCTTAAAATGTTCATAGATTTAAGTAAATTGTCTGTAAGAAAATAATGTATTGGAATTTATTCCGTATATAACAATAAATAAAATAAAATAAAATAAAATTTGCATCAGTGGCGTTTCGGGCATGTGTCTAGTGTACGAACTGGTTGATTTACGGGATGAAATTTCCCGCTAAAAAGGAATTTAAAATGGCATTTAAAAATCGAATCATA